>JAABOM020079413.1:0-32615 GCA_011800125.2 Solanum clarkiae | reverse complement strand
TCAATCCTTGTCTTACCATAGCTTGATCACCAGTATTCATGATTGCCTTACGACTCAGAGCATCAACTACCACATTTTCCTTCCCTAGATGGTACAATATATCAATGTCATAATCCTTTATTAGCTCTATCCATCTCCGCTACCTTAAGTTTAGGTCTTTCTGCTTAAAGATGTACTGCAGGCTGTTATGGTCAGTATATATGTCAACGTAGACGCCATACAAATAGTGGCGCCATATTTTCAGAGCAAACACAACCACTGCCAGCTCAAGATCATGTGTTGCATAGTTCTTCTCATGTGGTTGTAGTTGCCTAGATGCATAAGCAATTACCCCACCATTCTGTGTCTTACACACCCTAAGACAACTCCTGAAGCATCGCAATACACTGTGTATCCCTCAACACCTTCTGGAAGTACTAGCACAGGTGCAGAAGTTAGCTTATTTTTAATATCTAGGAAACTTCTTTCACACACATCATTTCACTGGAACTTGGTTGCCTTATGTGTCAGCTTTGTTAGGGGTGAAGAAATAGACGAAAATCCTTCAACAAACCTCCTGTAATAGCCTGCCAAGCCTAGGAAGCTCCGAACTTCCGTGGGTGTTATTGGTCTTCCCAATCTTTCACAACTTCTATTTTTTGTGAATCAACCCTTAAACCCTCATCAGACACAATATGACCCAAGAATGCTACTGATTTTAGCCAAAATTCACATTTAGAAAATTTTGCGTACAACTGCCGATCACGAAGAACCTGTAACACCTGCCGCAAGTGTTCTACGTGGTCCTCTTCTGATCTTGAATATACCAAAATGTCATCTATAAATACTATCATGAACACATCCAAGAATGGCTTGAATACCCTATTCATCAGATCCATAAAAACTGTTGGTGCATTCGTTAGCCCAAATAACATAACAAGAAATTCAAAGTGACCATAGTGTGTTCTGAAAGCAGTCTTGGGTATATCTTAGTCCTTCACCCTTACTTGGTGATAACCTGATCTCAAATAAATTTTTGAAAAGCATTTGGTACCCTATAACTGATCAAATAAATCATCAATCCTGGGGTGGGGATATTTATTCTTAATTGTCACCCTATTCAATTATCAATAGACGATACACATTCTCAAGGTGCCATCCTTTTTGCGTACAAATAATACTGGTGCAACCCAGGGAGACAAACTAGGTTTTATGAAACCCTTTATATGGAGGGATAGAAATAGGTTGAGTGCCTGGAAGTAATTCAATACCAAAATCTATTTCTTGTTCAGGAGGTAAGCCTAGGAGTTCTTCAGGGAACACATCGACAAATTCATTCACTACTAGCACTGGCTGAAGAGATGGCGATTCTGCCTCCATATCCCTTACTCAAACTAAATGTCATATATACCCTTTAGATATCATCTTTCTGGCCTTAAAGTAAGAGATGAACTTCCCCTTTGTTTCCCCAACATTGCATTCCCATTCAAGAATTGCCTCATTTGGAAAGTGGAAGTACACTCCCTTAGTTCGGCAATCCACAGTGGCATCAAGAAACTAACCAATCCATACCCGTTATAACATCAAATTCCACCATTTCTAGCTCAATAATATCAGCCAATGTGTCACAGTCATAAACAATTACTACACAGTCATAATAAACTCTTCTAGCCATAATAGATTCACCGGTTGGTGTAGACATTTCAAATGGTTTGTTCAATAATTTGGGTGTCCTTTTAAGCTTTCCAGCAACTAGTGGAGTGATGTATGATAGTCTAGAACTAGGGTCAATTAATGTAGTATATACATTATGTGAAAAGATGGACAATGTACCTCCGACCATATCAGGTGAAGCTTCCAATTCTGCTGACTCCCCAGTGCATAAGTGCGATTCTGGACCCCGCTAGAGCTAGCTACTCCTCTAACACCTCTACGATGACCCATAAGTGCTTTTTGACCCCTACCTACTGGAGGAACTGATGATGATGATGCAATAGCTGATCCAGTAGGTTATGCTATACCACCCATAAATCTCCTCGGGTAATATTTTATCATATGCCCTGGTGCGCCACACCAATAACAAACATCTATCCCCACATGACATATACCCAGATGATTTCTTCCATACTATCTACAAGGCTGCCTAGGAGTCATTTGCTAGCCTGCTGAATATTCCGCTGTTCGGGCACTTTGCCCTTCACTTCTTGGACCAAACTGATTCCTTCTAGACCCCTGAAGTTGTGGTGGAGCACTGGCTACAGAGTAGGAGGATGATGGCTTAGGCGGTCTATTAGGAAACCGGGGCCTATACTCACCTTGGGAAGGTGTAAACTACCTTGTAGATCTGGCCCTTTTGGCTTTCCCTCTAATTTCTATGCAAAAGCTTGCATCCTTGCTATGTCCATGTCTTTATTCAAGGAAACAATGGTGCAGTCTCTGACTAGGTACGTATCCAACCTATCTACATATCAATGAACTCTATATAACATTGTAGTAACTACATTAGGAGCATACCATGTCGGGGAATTAAATTGAAGGCTATACTCCGTCACACTCATATTCCCTCGGTGAAGATTTAGGAACTGATCTGCACGGGCCTATCGGATATCTAATGGCAGGTAATTGTCAAGAAATGCCTCTTTGAATTCTTTCTAAGTAGTTGGGGATGCATCTATACCCTTAAATTGCTTCCAAGCTTCATATCACAATATAGCCACACCCTTCAGCCTATATGTTGCTAACTCGACAGTTTCTGTGCCACCGACGTGCATAACATCTAAAGTACGCTGAATCTGATCAATAAAGTCTTGGGGGTCTTCATTAGGATTTTACCCAATGAAGGTTGGGGAGTTCCAAATTAAGAAAATCATGTATTCTTGTGCCAGCTGCCCTATTTGTACCACCTGTACCCATAATGGGACCTTCCTGCCTTTGACCTTGACCATCAACTATGCGGGTCAATAGTTTGATTGCATTTCTTAGATCTTGCACGATAGAATCAATAGGTGGTTCTATAGGAATTTCACTACTCTCGGGTTCATCAGGAACGAGAGGAGTTGTAGATGTCTGCGACAAAGACTCCTCTCGAACCTCATCTTGTTGTCTCGCCTAGCTGGGTATACCAACCACCACTTCTATTCCCTTTCCTTTACCTTTATTCTGCCTTATTTTTGGCATACTTGTTGTACAAAACAATTTAGGAATTAAACATAATGCACCTATTACACTTGACTTTAAAGCACGATCTGAAGAATGGATAGAAAGTAACAAGTCCTAAATGCCACGTAGCCTCCTGCTTATAAGTGTGGTGCACAACACATCGATAAACAAGATTCTATATAGACACAGCTTTGTAGACTCCCTAGGATGACCCGCTCTGATACCACTTCTGCCACGGCCCAAAGTCCTATTAGGGCGGACTGGCACCCATTGCCTATAATGCTCGGGAGAACCAACCTATTTCTATGTGCTTTCTATACATAGTTTGAGGGATTTCTATATTTGACACGTCTTTAAGAAAATAAATGGTGATAACAAGCCAAAAGAAAATGCATATCACTAGGCCGTTGGGGCCACGGTGTCTAAAGTGCGAGACATGACTTCACTTTGCTTTACATAATCTACAAAGCCTCTAGATAAAGAAAAAATATCTGATAAAGGTCGGGACAGGCCCCACCTTGACTAACTTTACAATACAAACATGTAAGCTCTAGACATACACAAAGCCCCCAAGCAACCTGAAGCTTGGTAACAGTAGCAGAATGTCCTGTAGTTCTACTGGGAGATCTACTAGAACTTGTACCTATAACATAAAATGTAGGTTCCCCGTAAGGGACGTTAGTACGAGGTAATGTAATGAGTATGTAAGGCAGAATATACTGTATATAAAGTAATAACTCAAATGAAACCATGCACCGGTATAAGATTTGGGACCACCTTTGGTTATACTGTGGAATCATGTACTTTATGTTCTTTATATTACTTTACCTTTGCTGTATAATCTGTGCACAACTATGAAACAAATGACCGACTGATCAGTAGTAAACGGTATCGGGATCGTCCCTGGCTAGGTTATTCCTTAACCGCTCGGGCTACCACCCGTAATAAGATTTTTCCCTGGCAAGGTGATTCTTCCACCCCTCGGGATATTGGGATCCTCCTTGTCTAGGTTCTTCCTTAACCCCCTTGGGGAACCACCCATGATAAGATCGTCCCTAGCTAGGTGATTCTTCCACCTCTCGGGCTACCACCTATCAACAAATAATATGCTTTACCTTTCAATTACCTTTGAGATGGTTCTTTTGGTGGTCACAAAATTGGAGTTATAGCACTGTATATGTAGCGTGTGACATGTAGGTAATCATACAAGATAATATGAAAATGAAAAAGAGTACGTTACACAAATAATAAAATGCGTATGAAATGAAACAACTCGTGAATTTTATCTAGTAATACGAACCCATGTAACTTGGTATACAAGCATGTATGCAGATTTGAAAGTGACTATGTATGGAAGCATGTGAATATCTCAAAGCATGGAGACATGATTAATAGTTGTGTCGGAGTTGGCGAGTGCCTTTATCTACCAAGGAGAGGTCTATGTTTCATGCCAAGTGATACGAAATCAAGTAACCTCACAAACCTCGTTGTATGACCTTGTTACCACATCGAGATAACCTTTCCTTACTCCAAATACTTATCTACAACATAGTAGGTGATAAAACTAGCATTAATATCCAATAGATACACCTTGTAGTCGAAACACATAAGAAAACAACACACGGGCAGCAAGCGTGTGTTTATAAACCCGAGCGTGTTCTTTCAATCCTTACGCCCCTAATCGTATTTTACTAATACATATTCTCATGTACATATCATGTACCTCTTGTTTTACTGCCATAACAGCCTTACAACATACCACAAAGCGTAACACATAACAATTCTACACAACCCAAAAATGGACAGCATAACGTTACCTCCCTTCGCTACATTTCGCCGTCGACAACTCCAAACCTATTCCAGCTCTAACAAAACTGTTCTAACAACATTTACAAATATAAAGAGACCTAAAACTGTCTCATAACATCACTCAAGAAATCATGAAGGACGTGAGCTAACAGTCTTCCATCCAACAGCCCACAAGTTCCAATCAACATTATGCTTAAGATAGCACAATAAAACACACTTGTTAAATGATATCAAAATCAGGGAAGCACTTTTAGGATAATATTTATAACTCAAATAATGTTAAGAACATCATTTACGCTTCATAATACAGCCTACCAACCATAGAAAGATCACTAAAACAAAAGACAAGTATGCAGCAACTTTCTCAACACAAGCTGTCTCAAATTTCCAGCACAACATACTAGCATATACTTCTTGTTATTCATAAGAAAACCATACTAAACAGATATATAAACTTACTTACCACTTACTTAAAGGTGTAGGGATTATTCAAGAATCCTAGAAGTCCCTTTTTGCTGCTTTACAAAGTTAAGAAAAGTTGAGAAGAAATAGAGAGAGCAATATGATTTTGTGTGTTCAAGTTAAGAAATGAATTATGGAGCTGCTTTTGAGGCCTTTATAAAGGGATCTTTGTCCGACCTTCTCTTGAACTTTTGAGAACCTTATACTACATATTATTAATCTTGTTATCCACCAGCTTGGCCCTCACACTTGGACCTAAATGGGTCTCCAAGTTGATGGGCTTGGGCTGCCCATTCTTCAATTTTCTCTTCACTTTGTTTGGGCCCAAATTGTTAAGTGTGTTGTGATGTCTTCGGGCCCTTTTCATTATACTTCTTCGGCTGAAAATGTACCCCACTAATGATGCTAAAACATTGGCCAAAGTTACACCATTAACACGGACTTTATTCATAATCGAACTTGAACAAATTTGATGTCGAGCCTCGTCTCCGTTTAGCTAGAAAATTTGAGTTAGGCAAGTAGGTGACTCACCTGCTAGCTTATTAAGTCCTACAAGAACCTCAATTCTCTCACTTCATTTAAGTCAATAATCTCCTAAATTAGACAAAAACGTGTATACAAATTGCTCTCTTAAGCGTTTGACGCACATATAACCCATTAACACGAGATTCAAGCACTTTTAAAAATTAGCGCTAATTTGACCAAACCATGCTATGTTTCATTTGAATTGTACTAGTATTGTAAGGTGTGGGTTGTTACTCGTGTGTCTTGTACTTCAGCAAAAATCTGTAATTTTCTTACAAAATAATGCCAACCTACCTTTTCTGCAATAACAACACAAAAACACATAAAAACCATAAAAAGTAACATTAAGAACCCACAAAATCCCTTGTTTTAGGCATCAAATGTGTTGTATTTTGATAGCACATCAAAGGTATTTGGAGACTCTTATGATCTGTAAACACATCAAAATGCCTTTCTTTTAAGTCAACTTGGTCATAGGAGAAGCAATAGAAGGGAAACCATTCATAAACCTCTGGTAGTAGCCCACTAATCCCATGAAGCTCCTAATATCCGATGGGGTCAATGGTCTAGGCCAATTTCTAATCACATCCATCTTTTTAGGATCCATCTTGATACCATCCCCCGACACCACATAACCTAAGAAGGCAACCTCCTTCAACAAAAATTCACACTTCTCATAGTTAGCATAAAACTTCTATTCCCTCAATCTTTGTAGCACTACCCTCAAATGACATTTATGATCCTCCTCACTATGTTAATAGATCAAAAATAGCTTTAGTGAAGACCACAACAAACGAATCAAGGCAGGGTTTGAAGATCCTATTCATAAGATCCATGAAGATAGCTGGTGCATTGATCAACCCAAAAAACATCACAACAAACTCATAAGGCCCATATCTAGTCAGTAAGGATGTCTTAGGAATACCACACTTTCTCATCTTCACTTGATGGTACCCAGACCGAAGATCAATATTAGAGAAGTGACTAGCCCCTTGCAATTCGTCATACAAATTATCAATCTTTGGAAGAGGATACTTATTCTTTACGATGACCATATTGAGTTGTCGGTAGTCAATACAAATTTTACGGGACCCATCTTTCTTCTTCACAAATAACACCGGTGCACTCCGAGGTGATTGGCTAGGCCTAATGAAAACCTTCTCCAACAAATCCCTCAATTTCTCCTTCAACTCCTTTAACTCCATCGAGGCCATACGGTAAGGGGAAATAGAAATGGGTTGAGTATCGGGAAAGAGGTCTATACAGAAATCCATTTCCCTTTCGAGAGGAACACCGAAAAGGTCTTTCGAAAAGACATCAAGGAACTCATTAACAATCGAAACCGACTCTATAGGAAGGACCTTAGACTCCACATCCCTTACCCTCACAAGATGATAGAGATACCCCTTAAACATAAACTCACGGGCCCTAATGAAAGAGATGAACCAACCCTTGACCACCATATCATGACTCTCCCACTCAAGGATGGGTTTATTTGGGAATTGGAATTTGACCTTACGGGTTCTACAATCAATAGAGATATAGTATGCACACAACCAATCCATTCCATGTATGACATCAAAATCTACCATTTCCAACTCAACAAGATCACAAGGAAATATCTTATGTAAATTGCTAATGGGATAATTTCTATAAACCTTTCTAGGAATAATAGATGCACCAATAGGAGTAGACACCTCATAAGACTCACACAACAACTCTTTCTCAACATGGAACTTTTAGAAACAAAAGGGGTAACAAAAGAAAGAGTGGACCGGATCAATCAATGCATACATATTAAAATCAAAGACTTTTAACATACCAATGATGACATCAGGAACCTCCTCAACTCGTTGCCTCCCTTGGAGTGCATAGAATCGATTGTGCCTTGGGGAACCTCCTTGTTGACCACCTCTCCCCAGAGGAACCATATTTTCACCTTGTGGATGAAGCTCCTTATCCTTGTTGCAGTTATGAGGACAATCAATCTTCTTGTGACCTACTTCCTCACATCCATAAAATGCATTAGTATCCTTCAAACTTAGGTCCCCATGACCCCTACTACATTTTGGGCACTTAACATTTGGCACCACACCACCATTACCTTGGGTCCCTTGGGAAGTCATTGGCAAACCCCATACTTGAAGCATGAGAAGACCCTTGGCCTTGATGGAATCGGACACCTTTTTGGCTTTGAAACTTTCCCTAAAGAAGGTCTCTCTTGGCCTCATTACTCCTCTCCTCAACTTTTCCTCCTCCATTTGTTCGGCGTAGGTCATCAAATGGGACAATTCAAAAACAATAATCATCATAATGGACCAGCTTTCCTCATTCACTAAATCGGATACACCCATCACGAACTTGCTCATTCTAGACCTTGGGTCTGCAACCAAGTGGGAAGCTTATATAGAGATTGATTAAACTTGATAACATACTCCCTCACACTCATAGACACTTGTTTCAAATTCTTAAACTCCACCATCTTGGCCTCCTAAGCTCAACAGGGAAGAACTGATTAAGAAAAATCGCCTTGAGCTCCTCACAAAGCACCATATTATTGATTCCCTTCTCTTTCTTCCATTGACTAAACCATATTTGTGCTACCCCATTGAGTTGGTTGGCCGCCACCTCTGCTTTCTCTTCCGATCTAACACCGATGATAGCCAATACTTTATAGACCTAATCAATGAACTCTTAAGGATCTTCATCTACCTTAAACCCATAGAATTTTGGTGGGTTCATCTTTATGAAGGCTCTAACCCTAGATCCCAGGATAGGAGCATGAGGGGCTTGGCCCCTTGATTGACTTGATTGACCATAGCTTGAGCTAGCAAAGTAAGAGCATCTCGAAGCTCACCATGAGCTAGTGGTTATTCGGTAGTACATGTTCTCCCTCCTTTTGTGTTACGCATGATCTAGCATAACAAAGAACAACCATTAGGGGGAAAACCTTATCTATATTCTATAGCACGACATAGATCAAGAAGAAGAGAAAAATTTCCTAAAATGTCTCATAGCCTTCTACTCATAATATGGTACACAACATAAGCATGAATCAGACTCCAACGCAGTATGTTGGATGCCGAGGAACATTAACAACCTAGTGCTCTTATACAAAGTTTATCACGACCAAAGCCTAGGGCCTAGACGTGACACGGTGAATTGGGAAAACGAAGGAACCCACAACAAGCCTCTTAACTTATCATCACATAACATTGGTCACGGAAGCAATAAAATAACTTAATAAGAGTATAAATGATGGAAAAAGGGCTAAAGGGAAACTTTCATAACATAAGCATCAAAACAAGAGAGTCAAGGCTCAATGCATAACATGTCCAACAACACCTCTAAACTTAGATAGGAAAGGGGTCCAAGATAAGCAACTGGGATCACCCTCATAGTCAATACATACATAAAAGAAAGACAGTCTTAGTATGTAACATGAAATCATAATCATTGTCCCCAGAACAGAGGACTCACGAACTAGCTTGAGGCAAATCATACTAGCCACGTGGAGGAAGATGCTCAAGTGGGGCTCCGGTTCCTACATGGTGATATCATGTAGGCAGAGAGTATACGTTAGTACATTTGAATGTACTAAGTATGTAGGATGCAATGTAGCAGTAGATAAGTAACATAATTGAACTGCATAAGCATAGGTAATGGGTAGCATATAACAATATGGCATGCATTGAAGATTCTTGAAGTAAATCATGTTTACACAGAACATAATACATGTTCAAGAAGAGACCATCATTATAGAGTTCATAGTTTATCAAGGTACAAACCCTTGATTGGTTAGTGCATCGTCTCATCCTACCACCTATGGTGATTTAGGTACGAACCCTTTAAACAGGTTATCAAGGTTCAAACCCTTTGATTGATTAGTGGATGCTCTCATACTAGCACCCATGGTGATTGAGTACAAACCCCTTAACCCAGTTATCACATTATAAACCCATCATCATGGTTACTCGGGCACTTAAACCCCCGAGTACGGCATGGTCAATTTCCAACACTACATAGGAAAATATTACATATATACATTCCTTTCATCATCATAAAGTCATTCAACTCATAAGATAGACATTGGAGCTTCAATTCCTTAAGAAATCATAACCGGACATTTTATCAAACACTTGGCGATTGTGTAGTGCTAGTGTAAAACCATGTAATTTAAGGATGAAATCATGAAATAAAATTCAATGTAAAACCATCCAACAATACTTGGTAACACCCTCAAGTAATATACAACAAAACTCTTCATCAATTCCCACATTGGATCTCAGATTCATAGCTCAAAACATGTTGAAACAGTCACATAAAACCCCAATATAGTTCATAGTCTAATTCATAATAATTAAGACCCGTAACTAAATCAACATAGAATCATGCAATTTAGGTAAAAAGTAATCTTGGGCACCATGGGTGAAAGGACCTGATGGTTGAAACCCACGTACCTTGATTTTGGGGAAATCCTTGAAGAAGATTTGAATGGAGACTTGAAGCTTGGATGAATTCCTTAAGATCCATAAGAGACTTGGACTCTTGAATTTTGAGAGGAATATTAGTCTAAGTATTTGAGAGTGTATTGAGGAATGTCTTGTATGATATGGAGGCAAAATATGGCTAAGTATAGGTGTTTTCACGCATGGGAAAGCTTAGGCCCAAGACCCAAAAGCCTCAGGCCGAGATAAAATCATTGGCAACAAAATACACGAGTCGGCATATAGTCCACAATGCAGACCTATCGTGGAGGCAATTTTACATGGGTCCGCGATTGAGGCACGTCGCGGCACTATCACGGACAAAGACTGGTTAAGTGATTTTTGGAAAATCAAAATTGCGATTCGTTTTCTCTAAAATCAGGGTTAGAACTATATCCCACTTAATTTTGCCACCTAAACAAGAATATGAAGTTTGATTATCGATATCACACAAGGATTTTGAGATATATGGAAATTACGATTTCGAGCACTTCCGAGGCAAATTTTCAGACACTTTTTGGGGTCGTTTCACTAACCCCCATAATGGGCAACACGTTGTACACTTTATCAATAAATTATTGAGGATCCTCATCCACTTTAGACACATGGAACTCCAGAGGGTTCATTCTAGTAAAATCCCTCACCCTTGAAGTCAAAGTAGGAGCATGAGGGGCTTGGGCCGAGTGGTTCATTTGGTTTGCCATAGAATGAGCCAACATGGTAAGAGTGTCTTGGAACTCTTCATGGGACACTTTCCATATTGAGGAACTTGAGCAGCAGAAGGAGCTGGTTGTTCCTTGTGTGTATGGGTTCTTCTTCATCTTGGGATTGACATAAGATAGAATAGCAAAGAACATTCATTAGGGGATAACCTTACTTTAACCTCTATAGAATGACATAAACCATGAAGAAGGGAAAAATTTCCTAAAATGCCTCATAGCCTCTTGCTCTTTGTCATGGTGCACTTCACAACCATGAACAAGATTCTAATCGACGCGGTGTGTTGGATCCCAAGAACTATTAACAACCTAGTTCTCGGACACCAAGTTTGTCATGACCCAGGCCTAGGACCTAGATGCGACATGGTGAATGGGAACCCGAAGATATACAAACAAGCCCTCTTAGTATATCAATTACACATCCTTGGTGGCGGAAGCGAAGTAAATAGCAACAAGAAATTAAACAAGGAAAAAAGGGAACTAAGAAAAGTCTTTGATAGCATAAAGCATGGAAGAGTCAAAGGTCAAAGCATAAATACATCATTTGTTCAAACAACACCTCTAAATATAGATTTGAGAGGGGGCCAAGACACTTTTCAGGCTCACCCTCATAGTATCAAGAGTTCAACATAAATAGTGAAGTGAACAAAGAAAGAGTAGCATAGCTAGTGTCCCCGAACTTGAGGACTCACCAAATCATATCTTCAGGATACCAAAACTAGTTACATGGAGGATTATCGTGAGGTGCTCTGGTTCCTATATGGTAACAACATGTAGGCATAGAGTATGATTTAGTACATTTGAATGTACTAAGTACTTACGACGCAATGCAACAAGTGATAGTCATCATAACCAAAATGCATAAGCATAAGCAATGGATAAGTACAATAACAATATGGCATGCATGAGCAATCAATGAAGTAAAACATGCCTGTATGTAACATATTACATGTGTAGGAAGGGACCATCATCATAGACCAAGCAAACTATTTCTTGGAATCCAAGGCATGTCACCGCCTTGGAAGGTGATTGAGGTATCTATCTTTGAACGTAGTAGTACAAGCATATCACTGCCCCCAAAAAGGTGGTAAAGGTACATACCCCTCAACGTGGTAGTACGAGCACATCACCCACAAACAACATGGTAAAAGTACATACCCCTCAACGTAGTAGTACAGGCATGTCACCTGTCACGACCAAGCCTAGGGCCTAGACATGACACGACACATGGGGAACCCGAGGGGACCCAAAGCATGCCTCTTAACATATTATTACACATCCTTAGTTGTGGAAGCAATAAAATACAACAAGAGATAGTAAATAGGGATAACAGGGGCTAAGGGATGACTTTCATATCATAAACATCAAGAGTCAAGAGAGAGTGAAAGCTCATGGCATTATCCATAACATGTTCAACAACACCTCTAATAATAAAACTTAGCAGGGGCTAAGACAAGCAACTGGGCTCAACCTCATAGTCAAATACACAATAAATAAAGAGTCATAATACATAGCATAAGAACATAGAAATTGTCCACCAAATGGAGGACTCACCAATTAGCTTGAGAGAGATCATACTAGCCACGTGAAGGAGGATGATCAAGTGGGGATCCGGTTCCTACATGGTAACATCATATAGGCATAGAGTATGCATTAGTATGTTTGAGTGTACTAAGTATGTACAATGCAATGCAACAAGAGATGGGTATCATAATTAAAATGCATAGTAGAAAGTAGTGGATAACATAATACCAATATGGTATGTATGATCAATGCTTGAGTAAAATATGCTTATATAGAATATAATACAATTTGCAAGAAGAGACCATCATTATAGAACCCATAGGTTACCAAGGTACAAACCCCTTCGGTTGGTTGGTTGATCATCGCACCCTACCACCCCTGGTCATTATGGAACTAACCCCATATCCCGGTTACCTAGGTATGAACCCCTTGATTTGTTGGTGTATAGTCACACTCTACCACCCCTGGTGACTGAGATACTAACCCCTCAAGCCGATTATCAAGGCAGAACCCCTTGATTAGTATCAAGGTATAAACCCCTTGACATGGTAACCTAGGTTCTTGACCGACAAAGCCATGGTCACATACCAACACTATATAGGAGAATATGATATACATACGTTCCTTTCATCATCATAAAGTAATTCAACTCATAAGACATGCATTTGACCTTCAATTCCTCAAAATACATTAGCCGGACATTTTATCAAATACTTGGGGGGTGTAGTTCTACTGTAAAATCATGCAATTCAAGAGTGGAATCACGCGAGAAAATTCAATGTAAAACCATCAGTATATACTTGGTAGTACCCTCAATCAATATACATCAAAACCCTTCATCAGATCTCATAATAGATCTTAAATTCATAGCTCAAAATATGATAAAACAATCATAATTTCATGAAACCCCAACACATTGTGCAGTGAAATTCATAATAAGCTTTAAATCATGCAATTTTAGGTAAAAGAAAGTTTGGGTATCATGGGTGAAAGGAACCCATGAAAGCAACCCGTATACATTGACTTTAGAGAATAACTTGATGAAGCATTGAAATGGATACCTGAAGCTTGAATGAGAACCTTAAGATCCAGATGAGTTTTGGGACTTGAAATTTGGAGGTGAAATATTGTCTAAGTGTTTGAGAGGGTACTTGGGAATGTCTTGAATGATATGAGGGTGAAATAAGGCTAAATATAGGTATTTTCATGAATGGGAAAACTTAGGCCCAAGACTAAAAAGTCTTAGACTGAACAAGCAAAGCAATCAACAACATACACATCTGCGCACCATTGTAGCATCGCGCCAGGGGCCGCAGAGCTCACTAGAAATTGATTTTTGGAAAACGAAATTGCGATTCGTTTGCTCAAAAATTGAGGATAGACCTATTTCCCACTAAATTTGACCCCTTGATCACAAATATTAAGTCAGATTTTTGATATTACGTGCGAATTATTAGATATATGGAAATTACAATTTCGGCACTTCCGAGGCACATTTTGAGGAACTTTTTTTGGGTCGTCTCAATATCTCCCCGTTGGGAACATTTGTCCGCGAATTTCAAGAAACACATATGAGAAGAGTAATCATGAAGATATCAACCCCAAAAAGAATGCAACAATACATTTAAAACACTATTTTCAAAATCTTAACATAAGTGTAAAATCATCATGAACTTCGTCAATATAAACATGAATGTTTGAAAATGACTTAGGGGTTGGAACATATAACATGAAATCACATAAAAGAGTTAGAATTAGTACTTAGGCTTGAGAAGAACAGAAACGATAGGGGTATCACTATTGCATATCCGCTTCAGCCTCCCATATAGCACTTTCGACTTATCGATTCCTCGAAAGGACCTTAACGGAAGCAACATCCTTGTTCCTCAAACTCTTCACTTGTCTATACAAGAGCTCTGCTGGAACTTCTTCATATGTCATGTTGTCTTCAACTACCCCCACAACATCAAGAGGCATAATAGCATTAGGTTCACCAACATACTTCCTCAACATAGACACATGGAAGACCAGATGAACTGATTCCATTTCACTAGGGAATTCCAACTCATAGGCCTCTTTACAAATCTTCCTCATCACCCTATAAGTACCCACATATCTAAGGTTTAACTTACCTTTCTTATGAAAATAAACCACACCCTTCATGGGTGAAACTTTCAAATAAACTCAATCACCAACTTTGAATTCAAGATCCCTTGTCCTTACATCGGGATAGGACTTTTGGTGACATTGGGTCATATTCAACCTTTATCTAATCATCCTAACCTTCTCAAGAGCCTCCATAACTAGATCTCGTCCCAACAAGGCCACCTCTCTAACCTCAAACCACCCAACTGGTGACCTAGAATGTGTAACATAGAGAGGTCAAAAGGGTCATTCTGATGCTAGAATGATAGCTATTGTTACAGGAAAACTCAATCAATGGAAGATGATCATCCCAACTATCATTGCACTCAAAAATACAAGCCCTAAGCATATCTTTAAGTGTTGGGATAGTTCTTTCCGCTTGGCCATCCATTTGAGGGTTAAAGGTCATACTAAGATTTACCTTATTCCCAAGACCTCTTTCGAAGGACCTCCAAAAGTGTGAAGTAAATTGAGCACCACGATATGATATAATGGACAAGGGAACCCCATGAAGCCTCACAAAGTCATGAATATATAACCTAGCATAATCTTCAGCCTTACATGTAGTCTTAACCGGTAGAAGTGAGCCAATTTCGTCATCCTATCAACCACAACCCAAATGGAATCAAAATCCATTCTAATCTTAGGCAACCCAACCACAAAAGTCCATATTAATCTCTTTCCAATTCTAAGTACGAATCTCTATGTCTTGGGATAGGCCACCCGTCCTTTGATGCTCGGCTTTGACTTGTTGGCAACTATAATAACTGGATAAAAATTTGGCAATGTCCCTCTTGTCACCACCTGAGCCTCAGGACTAGACGTGACCGGTGAATGGTGAACCCGAAGGAATGCCAAACAAGCCTCATAGCATATCATTACACATCCTTTGTTGTGGAACAATTAAATGACATTTGAAGAATAAAAATAAGGGGCAAAGGGCTAAGGGAGGACTTGTCGTAATATATAGTCAAGAGATATTAGAATCAAATCATGGCATAAAAACATAGCTCTGTCCAGCAATACCTCTACTACATAGATAACAGCGTGGGCCAAGACATACAACTGGGCTCACCCTCATAGTCATAGGTAAATGATAAAGTAAAGAGAATCTTAATACATAGTTAATAGCAACATGGACTAAGGTCCCCGAAATGGAGGACTCACCAACTATCTTGGAATAGCACCGCCTAATCACGTGGAGGAGGAGGATCAACTCGGGCACCGGTTCTTACATGGTGACATCATGCAGGCAAGAGTATGCATTAGTACGTTTGAATATACTAAGTATACGGGATGCAATGCAACAAGGAATATGCATCATAACCAAAATACATATCAATAGACAATAGGCATAAGATAGTAATATAGCAGCTATGATCAATGCTAGAGTAAAACATGCTTAAGTAAATCATTCTCGTATAAAATATCATATGTGAAAAAGCGACCAAACTAGCTTTCCAACCTTGGTTGGTTGATGGTGGTCACACCCAATCATCCTAGGTGGTGAGGTATAAACCACTAGCATGGTTGATGTTGGTCACACCCTAATTACCCTAGGTGGCGACGTATAAACCTCTTATATTGTTGATGAGTACAAACCTCCAACTTGGTTGATAATGGTCACACCCTAATCATCCTAGGTGGTAAAATATAAACCCCTCATATCGTTACCCGGGCTCTTATCCCGCTGGATTAGGCATGGTCTAGTGCAACACTTTAAATAGGATTTATCATAAGCCCTAAGGCAACACCTCATGTAGGAATAATCATGTACATAAGCTCATTTCATCATCATAACATCAGCCATATCATATCTCATGCTTTAGACCTTCAATTTCTCAAGAAAGCATGACCGGACGTTTTATCAAACACATTGGGGGTGTGTAATGGGGGTAAAAGAGTAAGAAATTTAGAGATAAAATTATGCAGGAAAATCAGTGTTAAATCCTTTATTTAATACCTTGAAACACGTCCAAGACATTCATATCAAAATCCCTCATCAATTCTAACATGAGATCCAAGATTTGAAGCTCAAAACATGCTAAAACAACCATTATTTCATGAACTAAAGTCATTGTGCAGTAAATTTCTCAATATACAAGACCAACATGTAAAATTAACTCTAAATCATGGAATATTAATCAATATAGGGTATAGGCACCATGGGTGGATGGACCTAATGGTTCAACACCATATACCTTAGGTCTAGAGTTGCTTGGAATTGAGATTGGGAAGAATGGAGGCTTGGAAACGATCAAACTTGTTCTTAGGTTTCTGTGAAATTGAATTGGAGATTGATGGAGACTCTTGAGAGGATTTGAGAGTGTGATTGAGATGAGATTAATGAAATTGGGTCCTTAAGATTAGTGTTTAGGTCTTCTAGGAAGGTTAAAATAGCCCAAAAAGTCAAAAAGGGTCATTAGGATAATTAGCATTTACGTAAGTACCATTAGTGAACGGATGGAAAAAATGGCAAAGTGTCATATCACTTGAGAATTAACTGGCCGTGTGAAAGTCTGCGGATCATGTGGAGTGCCCGTGTGAAGTGCCTTAGTGAAAAAAATGGAAGTTGGGAAACTTGGAAAAATTGACATCTCGTCACTTTGACGACCACTTTCACGGACCGTGTAGTGTTACACGGACCATGTACTGGTTTGTCCCACCTCACTTAGACAAGAAAATGTTGTTGGCCACCACACTCCCAAGTGACACAGGCCATACCCCTTCACACGAGCCGTACAAGCCCACATTGCCTGTATGGGTGCCCGTGGGGCTTCACTTCACAGGATGATCTCACGAAAATGATCATAACTCCTTCATCCGACATTGGAATGAGGTCAAACAAAGTGTGTTGAAAAGTTAACTCAGAGGGATTTTATATGAAATATGAAGGGCCACCCAGTTTCAAATATGCTAAGAGTTATGCTAGTTCAAAGTTGACCCTTATATGAAGCAACACCCAAAACTCAACTTGGAGGTAAGTCTTGAACTCGTTAAGGTACTAGGAGTCTCCCATGAATCTGGTACACACGCAACCTAAACAATTGAGGCTTTAAATATGGATACACAAGAGCATAAAGTTACAGGGTTTCACAATATCTCCCCATTGGGAACATTCGTCCCCGAATGTAAAAAATACGTACATAAGAAGGGTAGCCATGAAGAATTTTTGCCTAATATGGATGCAACAAATGTATCTAAACATGATTTTCAAAAAGGTCTCAACATGAACATCATATGCAATGGCTTAGGGCCAGAAATTATGACTTGAGATCGCATTGGGAACTTAGGATTAGTACCTTAGGCTTGAGTGGAGTGGAAAAGATAAGGGTATCATTTTTGCATATGCACTTTGGCCTCCCATGTAGCGCTTTCGACTTGTTGGTTCCTCCAAAGGACCTTAACGGATTTCACCTCCTTGTTCCTCAATATCCTCACTTGCCTATCTAGAATCTGGACCGAGACCTCCTCATAAGTCAAGTTATCCTCAACAACACCCACCACCTCAAGTGGCACAATGGCATTAAGGTAACCCACACATTTCCTCAACATAGAGATATGGGACACCGGATGAACCAAGTTCATTTCACTAGGAAGCTTTAACTCATAAGCTACCTTGCCAATTCTCTTCAAGACCTTATAAGGACTAACTTACCTTGGACTCAATTTCCCCTTTTTATCAAAACGGACCACACCTTTTAGTGGAGAAACCTTCAAAAAAACCCAATCACCCACTTTGAATTCAAGTTCTCTTCTTCTCACATTGACATAAGATTTTTGACGACTTTGGGCTGTTTTTAACCCTTCCCTAATTATCCTAACCTTCCCAAGAGCATCTATAAATGGATCCAGTCCCAATAAGGCCACCTCTAAAACCTCAAACCAACCAACCGGTGATCTACATCGCCTTCTATAAAGAACCTCGAAAGGGACCATACTGATGCTAGAGTGATAGCTATTGTTGTAATGAATTCAATCAAAGGAAGATAGTTATCCAAACTACCTCTACTCTAATACACATGCCCTAAGCATATCTTCAAGGGTTTGAATGGTTCTTTCGGCTTGGCCATCCATTTAGGGATGAAAGGCCGTACTGAGGTGAACTTTTTTACCAAGACCCCTTTGAAAAGACCTCCAGAAGTGTGAAGTGAATTATGCACCCCCATCCGATATGATGGACAAAAGAACCCCATGTAACCTCGCTAACTCATGGATGTACAACCTTGCATACTCTTTGGGCCCATATGTGGTCTCAACCTGTAGAAAAAGAGCCGATTTCGTCATCCTATCAACCACCACCCATATGGAATCAAAACCTTTTCTAGTCTTGAGCAATCCAACCACAAAATCCATATTAATACTATCCCACTTCCAAGTAGGAATCTCTATTTCTTGGGTTAGGCCACCCGGCTTTTGATGTTCGGCTTTGACTTGTTGACAACTATGGCAACCGAAAATGAATTTGGCAATGTCACCCTTCATGCCTACCCATTAATACACATCCCTCAAGTCTCTATACATTTTGGTGGAACCAGGGTGGATAGAATAAGAGCAATTATGGGCTTCATCAAGAATTCTCCCCCTTAAACCATCAACACAAGGCACGCACATCCTACCTTGGTATCTAAGGGCCCCATTTCCCCCTTGGAAGAAAACATCTATCTTGCCCTCTTTCACCAAAGCCTTCAACTCAAGCAAGGAGGAGTCTAGATCTTGTTTTACTATCACCTCATCAACCAATGAAGATTTGGAACCATCAACCACAACAACACCTCTACCTACATCTTCCAACCTCACCCCCAACCTACCCAATCTTTGCACCTCCCTAGACATCTCTCTATCACCACTATCCACATGAGCTAGGGTACCCGTAGACACCCAATTCAACGCATCCACCACAACATTTTCCTTACCTGGGTGGTAGTGCACACTCATGTCATAGTCCTTAAGAAGGTCTAGCCACCTTCTTTGCCGCAACTTGAGATCTTTTTGAGTGAAGACATATTGGAGACTCTTATGATCGGTTAAGACATTAATAAGCACCCCATACAAATAATGAAGCGAAATCTTTAATACAAACATCACAGCGGCCAATTCAAGATCATTGGTAGGGTAGTTCTTTTCATGCACTTTGAGTTTCCTAGAAGCATAGGCTATGAACTTACCATTTTGCATAAGCACACAACCACAACCCAACCCTAGATGCGTCATAATACATGATAAAACCCTCAATCCCATCCTGTAGTGACAATATAAGAGCGGACACAAGTCTATCTTTCAATGTTTGGAAGCTTTCCTCACATTTATTGGTCCACACAAACTTGACCTTCTTTTGAGTAAATTTTGTCACAGGAGAAGCAATGGAGGAGAACCTATCCAGAAATCTTCTATAGTAACCCACAAGGCCCAAGAAGCTCCTAATATCCCACGGGGTCAATTGTCTAGGCCAATTCCTAATCACATCAATTTTCTTAGGATCCACTTTTATACCATCCCCCAACACCACATGACCCAACAATGCAACCTCCTTTAACAAAAATTCACACTTTTCATATTTAACATACAATTTCTCTTCTCACAATCTTTGCAACACAATCCTCAAAAACCGCATATGCTCCTCCCTACTATGTGAATAGATTAAAATATCATCAACGAAGACCACAACAAAGGAATCAAGGTAGGGTTTGAAGACCCAATTCATTAGTCCATGAAGATGGTCAGTGCATTGGTTAACCCAAAAGACATCACCACAAATTCATAATGCCCATATCTAGTTTGAAAGGGCGTCTTGGGAATATTACACTCCCTCAACTTCACTTGGTGATACTTGAACGGAAGATCAATCTTAGAGAAAAAGCTAGCCGCTTGCAATTGGTCAAACAAGTCATCAATCCTTAGAAGAGGATACCTATTCTTTATAGTGACCCTATTGAGTAGCCGGTAGTCAATACACATTCTAAGTGACCCTTACTTCTTCTTTATGAACAACACCAGTGCATCGGCCAAGTAAATCCCTTCTCCAACAAATTCTTCAATTGGTCCTTCAACTCCACTGGTACCATGCAATAAGGCATAATGGAGATAGGTTGAGTGTCGAGAAGGAGATCTATGCCAAAATCTATCTCCCTTCCGGGAGGGACACTGGGAAGGTCATTTGGGAAGACATCAATAAACACATTTACAACAGGAACCGACTCTATCGAGGGGAATTTGGACTCTATATCTTTGACTCTCACAAGATGATACACACACCCCATGGAAATCAACCTATGGGCTTTAACGCATGAAATGAATCTACCTTTTACCTAAACGTCATGACTTTCTCACTCAAGGGTGGGTTCATTTGGGAAGTGAAACTTGACCCTACGAGTTCTACAATTAATAGAAGCATTGTATGCATGCAACCAATCCATCCCAAGAATAACATCAAAATCAACCATATCTAATTCAACAAGATCACAAGGTACGATTTTACGCAAGAGGCAAACCAGACAATTTCGATACACTTTCCTAGAAATAATTGATGCACCTATAGGAGTAGAAACCTCATAAGACTCATGCAATAACTCCGACTCAACATGGAACTTTCTAGAAACCAAAGGGGTAATAAAGGAAAAGATGGCACCCGATTCAATTAAAGCATATACATTAAGATCAATGATTTTCAACATACCGATAACAATGTCGGAACCTCACCAACCCCTTGCTTCTCATGTAGAGCATAAAACCAGTTGTGCCTTGGGGCACCACCTTAAGGGCCACCTCTACCTAGTGGAACCGCATTTGCACCACGACCTTTACCACGACTTCTTGGACAATCTACCTTCTTGTGACCAAGCTCCCCACATTTAAGGAATACACGAGACCCCTTCAAACATGGACCTCCATGCTTCCTTCCACATATAGGACACACCTCAATAGGAGACATTCCACCCACACCTTGAGTCCTAGGGAAGTTATTGGCAAATCCTCTATTAGTAGTATGGGAAGACCCTTGGCTTTGGTGAAATCTAGCACCCCTTTGGAACTTACCCCCAAACCGGGCCCTCTTGGCCTCATGGCCCCTCCTATTTCTCCACCTATCTTCTTCCATTTTCTTGGCATACATCATCAACTGAGGCAATTCCATATCACTAATAAGCAAATCGGACCAGCATTCTTCACTTACCAAGTTAGAAACCACCATAACAAACTTATTCATCCTTGACCTAGGATCGGCCACCAAGTGAGGAGCATACTTTGAAAGTTGATTAAATTTGAGGCATACTCCCTCACACTTATACCACCTTGTTTCAGGTTCATACACTCAACCAACTTGGTTTTCCTAACCTCAAGATGGAAGAACAAATTAAGGAAGGCCGATTTGAATTCCTCCCAAAGAACCACATGGCCATTACCCTTCTCACACTTCCATTAATCAAACAAAATTTGACCCACCCCCTTGAGTTGGTACGGTGCCAACTCTGCCTTTTCAGTTGGTCCAACACCCATGATAGAAAAGATTTCGTAGATTTCATCGATAAATTTTTGTGGATCTTTATCCACCGTTGACCCATGGAAAACCGAATGATCATCCTCATGAAGTCCCTTACCCTAGCTCCTAGGGTAGTAGCATGAGGGGCTTGGGCCCCTTGTTAGACTTGGTTAGCCATCACTTGGGCAAGCATAATAAGGGCATCCCAAAATTTACCATTGGTTTGTTACTCCTCGGGAGTTTGTTCCCATCTTCCTCTAGTGTTCGACATGATGTAGCATAGAAAAGAACAATTGTTAGGGGGAAATACTTACCACCACTCTGTAGCATGACTTAGTACATGAAGAAGGGAAATATTTCCTACAATTCCTCATAGCCTCCTATCCATAGTCATGCCATGCTTCACAACTATGAATAGGATTCTAATCGACGTGGTGTGTTGGACTCTGAGGGTCTATCAACCTAGTATTTTGATAACATATTTATCATGACCCAAGCCTCGGGTATAGATGTTACTGGCGAATGAGGGACCCGAAGGAACCCCAAACAAGCCTCATAGCATATCATTACACATCCTTGGTCGTGGAACAATGAAATGACATTTGAAGAATAGAAATAAGGGAAAAAGGGGCTAAGGGAGGAGTTGTCATAACATAGAGTCAAGAGATATTAGAATCAGCTAATGGCATAAATACACAACTTTGTCCTCCAACACCTCTACTATATAGATAATGGTGGGGGCCAAGACATATAAACGGTCTCACTCTCATAGTCATAGGTAAATGATAAAGTAAAAAGAATCTTAATACATCGTTAATAGTAACATAGACTAAGGTCCCCGAAATGGAGGACTCACCAACAAGCTTGGAATAGCACCGCCTATCCACGTGGAGGAAAAGGATCAACTTGGGCACCAATTCCTACATGGTGACATCATGTAGGCAAGAGTAAGTGTTAGTACGTTTGAATGTACTAAGTATGGGGGATGCAATGCAACACATAATGGGCATCATAACCAAATTGCATATCAATAGACAATAGGCATAATATAGTAAAATGGCATGTATGATCAATGCGAGGGTAAAACATGCTTGAATAAATCATGTCGTATAAATTATCATATGTGAAGAACAAACCAAAGTAGCTTTCCAACCTTGGTTGGTTGATGATGGTCACACCCCAATCATCTATGGTGGTAAGGTATAAACCCCTCACATGGTTGATGTTTGTCACATCCCAATAATCCTAGGTGACGAGGTATAAGCCCCTCACATGGTTGATGAGTACAGACCCCCAACTCCGTTGATAATAGTCATACCACAATCATTCTAGGTGGTGAAGTATAAACCCCTCACAAGGTTAATGAGTACAAACCCCCAACTCAGTTGACGATGGTCAACCCCAATCATCCTAGGTGGTAAAGTATAAACCCCTCATACGGTTACCCGGGCTCTTATCACCTTGGATTAGGCATGGTGTAGTACAACACTTTATATAGGATTCATCATAAGCTTTAATGCAACACCTCATGTAGGAATAATAATGTACATAAGCTCATTTCATCATCATAACATCATTCATATCATATCTCATGCTTTGGATCTTCAATTTCTCAAGAAAGCATGACCGGACGCTATATCAAACACCTTGGGGGTGTGTAATGGGGCTAAAAGAGAAAGCAATTTAGAGGTAAAATCATGTAGGAAAATCAGTGATGAATCCTTTAATTAATACCTCGCAACACCCCCAAGACATTCATATCAAAACCCCTCATCAATTCTAACATTAGATCCAAGATTTGAAGCTAAAAACATGCTAAAACAAATATAACTTCATGAACTAAAGTCATTGTGCAGTAAATTTCTCAATATACACGACCCATATGTAAAATCAACTTTAAATCATGCAATATTAATCAAAAAAGGGTATAGGCACCATGGGTTGAAGCACCTAATGGTTCAACACCATATACCTTAGGTCTAGAGTTGCTTGGAATTGAGATTGGGAAGAATGGAGGCTTGAAAATGATCTTTGAATCCAATCTTGTTCTTAGGTTTCTTGAGATTGAATTGGAGCTTGATGGAGACTCTTGAGAGGATTTGAGAGTTTGATTGAGATGAGAGTAATGAAATTGGGTCCTTAAGATTAAAGCTTAGGTCTTCTAGGAAGGTTAAAATAGCCTAAAAAGTCAAAAATGGTCATTAAGATAATTAGCATTTACGAAAATACCATTAGTGAACGGATGGAAAAAATGGAAACATTTTGTCTCACTAGAGACTTAACTGGCCATGTGGCACTCCACAGGTCGTGTGGAGTGCCTGTGTGAAGTGCCTTAGTGAAAAATATAGAAGTTGGGGAACTCGGAAAAATTGACATCTCATCACTTTGACGGCCACTTTCACGGACCATGTAGTGTTACACGGACCGTGTACTGGTCCGTCCCACCTCACTTAGATAAGGAAATGTTGTTGGCCACCATATTAGTGGTGACACAGCCCGTACCCCTTTGTACAAGCCATACCAGACCACACTGCTTGTATGGGTACCTGTGGGGCTTCACTGCACGGTAGGGTCTCACACAAACGGTCATAACTCCTTCATCCACATCGGAATAAGGTGAAACAACATGCGTTTCAAAGCTATCTCAGTGGGATTTCATTTGACACTTGGTCCACCCAGTTCCAAATATTCTAATATTTATGCTAGTCTAAAGTTGACCCTTATATGGAACAACACCCAAAACTCAACTTGGAGGTAAGTCTTGAACTCGTTTAGGTACTAGGAGTTTTCCATGAATCTAGTACACCCCCAACCTAACCAAATGAGGTTTGAAACATGGATACACAAGAGCATAATGTTACAGGGTGTCACACTTCTTCATGCCTCCCCACTAATACACCTCTCCCAAATTTGTATACATCTTAGTAGACCCGGGGTGAATAGAGTAAGAACCATGAGCCTCATCAAGAATATTTTCTCTCAAGCCATCAACACAAGGCACACACAACCTACCTTGGTATCTAGGTGCACCATCTCCCCGTTGGGAGAAAACCTCCACCTGACTATATTTTAACAATGCCTTCAATTCTAATAAAATAGGGTGAAGATCTTGTTTACACCTCCTCAACTAATGAAGATTTAGAACCATCAACAACAACACCACAATTATTAACCTCTTCCAACCTAACTCCCAATTTAGCCAACTGGTGGACCTCCTTAGCCACCACTAAGCCCGCACCATCAGTATGAGCTAGGCTACCCATAGACACCCTACTCAAAGCATCTGCACAACATTAGCCTTACCAGGATGATAATGCACACTCATATCATAACCCTTAAGAAGTTCTAACCACCTTCTTTACTTCAAGCTTAGATCTTTTTTAGTGAAGACATATTGGAGACTGTTATGATCGGGGAACACATCAACATTCACTCCACACAAATAAATAATGACGCCACATATTTAATGTAAATACCTTGACAGTTAGTTCAAGATCATGGGAAGGATAATTCTTTTCATGAACTTTGAATTGCCTAGAAGTGTAGGCTATCACCTTCCCGTTATGCGTCAAAACACACCCAAACCATTCCGGGAAGCATCACAATACACAAAAAAACCTTCCGGTAGACATAAAATAGGAGTGGAAACAAGTTCATCTTTAAAGGTTTGGCCGCTCTTTCCATAGTCATCGGTCTACACAAATTTGGCTTTCTTTTGAGTCAGCTTGGTTATAGGGGAAGCAATAGAAGAGAACCTATTCACAAACCTCCGATAGTTACCCGCTAAGCCCAAGAAGCTCCTAATATCCGACGGGGTCAATGGTTTAGGCCAATTTATAATCACATCCATCTTTTTAGGATCCACCTTAATACCATCCCTTGACACCACATGATCTAGGAAGGAAACCTATTTTGGCCGAAATTCACATTTTTCATACTTGACATACAACTTTTCTTCCCTCAATCTTTGTATCACTACCCTCACGTGACCCATATGCTCCTCCTCACTATGTGAATAGGTCAAGATATCATCAATGAAGACCACAAAAATCAAATAAAGGTAGATTTTGGAGACCCAATTCATAATATCCATGAAGATAGCCGGTGCACTGGTCAATCTAAAGGACATCATAACCACTCATAATGCCCGTACTATCACGTCCCAAGTCCCGTTAGGGCGGACCGACACCCATTGCCGATAAGGCTCGAAAGAACCAACCTATACTTATGCACTTTCTATATATTTTATAAAGAAGTTCTATATTCAACATGCCTTTGTGCAAGGAAACAATAATACAATCCAAAAGAGAATGCACGCGACTAGGCCGTTGGGGCCACGGTATTGAAAGTACAAAACATGACCATACTTTAATTTACATAGTCTACAAAGCCTCTAGATAATAGAAAGTACCAAATAAGGGTCAGGACAGGCCCCCGCCTCGGATAACTATACAATACAGCCATGTAAACTTTTGACAAACATAAAGCTCCGGAACAACCTGGAACTTGGTAACAGAAGCTGAATATCCTGTACTCTATTGGGGAGATCTACTAGCACCCGTACCTGCAGCATGAAATGCAGGTCCCCCACAAGGGACTCAGTACGAGATAATGTATTGAATATGCAAGGCATGAAATACTGTATATGAAATACAACTTCAAATGAAACTATGCACTGGTGTGGAATAAAAGACCACCTTTATAAATACTTTGGGATCGAATACTTTATGTTCTTTATTTTTCCTTACCTTTACTGTATAATTTGTGCACATCATAAATTGTAAATGACCAACTGATCAGTGGTGAACTATATCGGGTTCGTCCCTTTGCTAGGTGTTACTTCCACCCCTCGGGCTACCACCTATCAAAACTGTATACTTTATCTTTATATAACTTTTGAGATTATTCTTTTTGTGTTCATAATATTGGAGCTTTAGGACTGTATACGCAATATATAACATGAAGATAATCATTCAAGACAACATGGCATTGAAGAGAGTATGTTACGTAAGAAACGAAATGTATATGAAATATAATAACTCTTGAACTTTGTTTAGCATCAAGAACACATGTGCTTGGTATCTATGTATGTATACAGATTTAAAGGTAACTGTATATAGGAGCATTTGAACATTGAAAGAGTGGATACATGGCTTCTTGTCATGTTGGAGTAGATAATTACCTTTACTTACCGAAGGTTCTATGTTTCATGACAAATGATACAAATTCAAGTAGCCTTACATACCTTGTTTTATGACCTCGTTGCTACCTTGGAGTGGCTGCCTTTTCCTCCAATAATTATCTACACCATATTAGTCAATAAAACTAGTATTAGCAGCAACACAACACTTCTAGGTAGTTCAACATCATAAAAATGATCATCCGGACAACAAGCATTCACTTAGTGACACAAAGACATTTCTTCAACTTTTTCACTTATAAATGTATTTTCTAACAACCATTCTTATGTACATGTCATGTAAAATCTTATTTCCAGTCCCTTAACAGTCTCAGAGCAGCCCATAAAACACAACACACAATAATTCTTCCCAACATAAAAACAAGCAACATAACGTTTTACGCTTTCACCATACTTCGATGTCAACAATCCCAAAACTCTTTTTATTTTAACAAAATTATTTCCAATGATTTTACCACATAAAACCAGTCTTAATATAGCCTAAAAGCATTCAAAAATTAGGGGTAAGCCGTGGAGTAACATACTACAATTCTACACAACTTACAAACGGACAGCATAACATTACTCCCACCTTCGCTACATTTCGACGACAATTCCAAACCTTTTCCAACTCTAACCAAACAATTCCAACAACATTTACACATACCAATATTGATAATACAATCTTATAACATCATCCAAGAATTCATTAAGGACATGAGCCAATATCTTTAAACCCAACAACTTACAACTTCCAACCAACATCACACAAAGATTGCACAATAAAACTCATATGTTAAATGCAACCAAAATCTGGGCAGCAACCCTAGGTTATGTCTATACAACAACAACAACGACATACCCAGTGATATCCCACAAGTGGGGTCTGGGGAGGGTGACTTGTACGCAAACCTTACCGCTACCTTAGGTTATGTCTATAACTCGAATAATGTTAAGAACATCAAATTCTCTTCATAATACATCCCATAAACCATATGAAAATCACTAAAACTAAATACAAGAGTGCAGCAATTTTTTGGACATATGCTGTCCAAAATTTCCAGCAATACATACTATAATGTACTTCATGTTTTTCATGAAAGAATCACACTAAATACACAAATATAGTTACTTACCATTGTCTTCAAGGTTGAGAAACTCATTATGAAGCCTAATGATTCTTTGGCTGCTGCTACTAGGTCATGAAACGTGAAGAGAGAAAGATAGGGAAAGCTGAAATTTTTCTAAGTCTAAATGGGGACTGAAATTTTGCTGCATATAATCCGCTCTTAAAGAGCCTAATTTTGGAAGAATTTCCTTGGGATCTTGACCACATAAGACCCCTTTTTATGGACCAAATCAGGTAGCAACTTAGGCCTCTTACTTAGGCCCAAATGGGTGTCAAATTTCGTTGGACTTGGGCTGCCAATTTCAGCCTTTCTCTTAATCCATTTTTGGCCCCAATTAGTCAAGTGGTTTAGAATATACTTGGGATCTTCTTTCATTCTTCTTGGACTGAAAATAAGGTCCACTTATGATGCTAAAACATGGGATAAAATTACTTCCTTAAAATAGATTTTATGCATAATCGAACTTGGACAAAAATGATGTCGAACCTCTTCTCCGTTTAGCTAGTAGTTTCAAGGTAAGCAAGTAGATGAATCACCTACTAGATTATTAATTTATATAACTACCTCAAAATTCTCTTACTTTCTTTAGAGTTATGATATCCTCAATTTAACATATAACACATATACACAAAACCCTCTTAAGCATTAGACTCCTATATCACCCGTTAATACGAGAATCAAGAGCTTTCAAGAATTGATGGTACTTTGACCAATCCATATCATGATTATTCACAAATAATTAGTACAAGTAAAATGTGAGGTATTACATATTCCCCCCTTAGGAACATTCGTCCTTGAATATTGGCACAGTTGGGTAACTTAAACATGTATACACCTTTATTTAAACAAACCTTCAGCAACAAAAATAAGTACTCAATTACACGCGCCTATTAGCGTTGCAACTCTGCATGTTTGGCATCCTCTTTAGCTTCAAACAAATGAGGGTTATTTGACTTTATTGCATCCTCGGCCTCCCAGGTCATCTCCTCTACTTGCTGATTTCTCCAAAGTACCTTCACTGAAGCTATTTCTTTATTCCTCAGCTTCCTAACTTGATGATCCAAAATAGCAACAGATACCTCTTCATAAGTGAGATCTCCTGTAACCTGCACGTCCTCAAAAGGAGTGATACGGGATGGGTCACCTATACATTTTCGAAGCATTGATACATGGAAAACTGGATGAACCATAGAAAGCTCTTGGGGTAACTCTAGCTCATATACAACCTGTCTGATCCTCTTAATAATCCTATAAGGCCCTATGTAATGTGGACTCAGTTTGCCCTTTTTACCAAACCTCATAACCCCTTTCATTGGAGACACCTTTAAAAATACCCAATCTCCTACTGAAAATTCCAGCCCTCTTCTCCTAGCATCCGCATATGATTTGTGACGACTTTGGGCTGTTTCTAGTCGCTGCTATATCACCTTAACTTTTTTCAGGGCTTGTTGTATGAGATCTGGCCCAAGTAAGGTAGTTTTACCCACTTCAAACCATCCAATTGGTGATCTACACATCCTTCCATACAAAGCTTCATAAGGTGCCATCTTGATACTTGAATGGTAGCTATTATTATAGGCAAATTCAATAAGTGGAAAATGGTCAACCCAACTACCTTTAAAGTCCAATGCACAAGCTCGCAACATATCTTCAGGTGTCTGAATAGTGCGTTCTGCTTGACCATCTGTTTGAGGATGAAATGTTGTGCTCAATTTTACTTGCGTTCCTAAACTCCTTCGGAAAGACTTCCAAAACTTTGCAGTGAATTGAGCCCCTCGATCTGATATAATAGAAATTAGAACTCCATGTAGCCTGACTATCTCCTTGAGATACAGTTTGGCATACTCCTCTGCTGTTTAATCAGTCCTGACAGGTAGGAAATGTGTTGAATTTGTGAGTCTATCAACTATTACCCATATAGAGTCATACTTCTAAAATGAGCGAGGCAAACCAGTAACAAAGTCCATATTGATTATTTCCCACTTCCAAGTTGGAATTTTTATACATTGCATATAACCTCCTGGCTTTTGGTGTTCTACCTTCACTTGTTTTCAATTTGGATATTGAGCCACAAATTCTGCAAGGTCCTTTTTCATACCTCCCTACCAAAAGACTCCCTTTAGGTCATGGTACATCTTAGTTGATCCTGGATGGATGGAATGTCGGGAATGGTGGCCTTCTTCCATTATCCTCTTTCTTAACCCATCAATATCAGGCATACATAATCTGTTTTGGCAGTAAAGCACTCCATTCTGTGCAAGATCAAAGCCCTTTATCGTACCTTAACTCACTTTTTCCTTAAGTTGTCGTAGAATTGGATCCTCGAACTATTTTTCTTTTACTTCCACTACTAATGAAGAGGTCGCTGCATTATGTACAAATTACCCCTTCCTTTGGAGTTTCAAGAAGGCGAACTCCCAAATTGGCTAGTCGACATAGATCCTTAGCCACCCCTTGGCTAACCATGGCCTCGTCACTAGTAGTCATAACTGCCTTATGACTCGAAGCATCAGCTACCACACTTGCTTTCCCTGGATGGTGTAGTATATCAGCATCATAATCCTTTATTAGCTCCAGCCATCTCCGTTGCCTTAGATTTAGATCCTTCTGCTTAAAAATGTATTGCAAGCTCTTCTGATCCATATATATATCAACTTGAACCCCATACAAATAGTGGCACCATATTTTTAAAGCAAACACAACTGCTGCAAGCTCAATATCATGAGTTGGGTAATTCTTTTCATGTGGTTGTAACTGTCTGGATGCATAAGCAATTACCCTACCATGCTGTTTTAGGACACACCCTAAGCCAAATCCTGAAGCATGACAATACACTGCATACCCCTCAGTGCCCTCTGGAAGTACTAGCACTGGTGCAGAAGTTAGCTTATTTTTCAGTTCCTGGAAGCTCCTTTCACATGCATCATTCCATTGGAACTTGGTTGCCTTATGTGTCAATTTTGTTAGAGGTGCAGAAATGGAAGAAAAAACTTCAACAAACCTCCTGTAATAACCTGCCAACCCTAGGACGCTCCGAACTTCTATGGGAGTCATTGGCCTTGGCAAATCTTTCACAGCATCTATCTTTTGCGAATCAACTCTTGTTCCCTCTTCAGACAAAATATGACCCAAGAATGCCACTGAGTTTAGCCAAAATTCACATTTAGAAAACTTGGCATACAATTGTCGATCACGAAAAACCTGTAACACTTGTCGTAAATGATTTGCATGATCCTTTTTTGACCTTAACTATACCAGAATATCATCTATAAACACTATCACGAAAACATCCAAGAATGGCTTAAATACCCTATTCATTAGATCCATAAAAACTGTTGGTGCATTCGTTAGCCCAAAAGACATCACAAGAAATTCAAGGTGACCATATTGTGTCCTTAAAGAAGTCTTAGGTATATCTTCCTCCTTCACCTTCACTTGGTGATACCCCGATCTCAAATCAATTTTTGGAAAGCATTTGACACCCTGCAACTGATAAAATAAATCATCAATCATGAGAAGGGGGTATTTATTCTTAATTGTCACCCCGTTCAATTTTCGGTAGTTAATACATATTCTCAAGATGCCATCCTTTTTGCGTACAAATAACACAGGTGCACCCCAGGGGGACACACTAGGCCTTATAAAATCCTTCTCTAATAAGTCCTTCAATTGCTCTTTTAATTCACGCAACTCTGCTGGGGCCATTCTATATGGAGGGATAGAAATGGGTTAAGTGCCTAGAAGTACGTCAATACCAAAATCTATCTCGCATTCAGGAGGTAAGCCTGGAAGTTCATCAGGAAACACATCAACAAATTCATTCACCACTGGAACTAACTGAAGAGTTGGCGATTCTGCATCCATATCCCTTACTCTAACTAAATGAAATATATACCCCTTGGATATCATCTTTCGGGCCTCAATATAAGAGATAAATTTCCTATTTGGTGCCCCAACATTACCTTCCCATTCAAGAACTGGCTCATTTGGAAAGTGGAAGTACACTTTCTTAGTTCGGCA
>JAABOM020079403.1:0-32618 GCA_011800125.2 Solanum clarkiae | reverse complement strand
AATTGAAGCTCCAAAGCATGAGATATGATATGTATGATGTTATAATGATAAAACGACCTTATATATATGAATTTTTCTATAGAAAGTGTTACATTAGACTATATTCAACCAAGTTGTGTGTTTGTACTCATCAACCATGTGAGGGTTTTGTACTTCACTTCATAGGATGATTGGGGTGTGACCATCATAAATTGAGTTGGGGGTTTGTACTCATCAACCATCTGAGGGATTTATACCTGAGTTGTGACCAACATCAAACATCTGAGGGGTTTATACCTCGCCACCTAGGATGATTGGGGTGTGACCATCATCAACCGACAAAGGTTGGAAAGCTAGATTGATCTCTTCTTCACATATGTCATTTTATATAAGCATGATTTACTCAAGTATGTTTTACTTTAACATCGATCATACATTCCATATTACTATATTATGCCTATTGTCTATTGTTACGTATTTTGATTATGATGCATATTCCTTATTGCATTGCATCCCACATATTTTGTACATCCAAACATACTAATATATACTCTTGCCTACATGATATCACCATGTAGGAATCGGTGCCCGAGTTGATCCCCCTCCTCCACGTGGCTAGGCGGTGATATTCCATGCTTGTTGGTGAGTCCTCCATTTCGAGGACTTTAGTCTATGTTGCAATTTTTTATGTATTAAGACACTATCTTATGTTCTATTGACTATGAGGGTGAGCCCAATAGCTATGTCTTGGCCCCACTCTATCTATGTACTTAGAGGTATATGTTGGACAAGTATGTATTTATAATATGAGTTGTTACTCCTTGTTTTGGTAATGTTTTTGTTTTGTCAAGCTTTCCCTTATCCTCATTGTCCTTCTTTAATATATATGTCTTTAGTGTTCTTCCACGACAAAGGATGTGTTATGACAAGTAAAGAGGCTTGATTGGGGTCCCTTTGGGTTCCCTATTCGTTGTGCCACATCTAGGTCCCGGGCTTGGGTTGTGACAAAATTGGTATCAGAGCCAGGTTGATAGATCCTTGGAGTCCAACACACTGCATCGATTAGTGTCTTGTCCATTATTGTGAAGCGCGCCATGACTATGGATAGGAGGCTATGAGGCGTTGTAGGAAATGTTTCCCTTCTTTATGTCCTAAGTCGTGCTATATAGTTGTGGTAAGTATTTTCCCCCTAATGATTGTTCTTTACTATACTAGATCATGTCGAATACTAGAGGAAGAAGGGCCCAAAATCCTGAGGAGCAACCTACCAATGGTAAGCTCCGGGATGCCCTTACTATGCTTGTCCAAGTGATGGCCAACCAAGTCCAACAAGGGGACCAAGCCACTCATTCTACTGCACCAGGATCTTGGGTAAGGGACTTTATGAGGATGAATCCTCCGATTTTCCATAGGTCAAAGGTGGATGAAGATCCACAAGAAGTTATCAATGAAATCTATAAAATCTTGTCTATCATGGGTTTTAGACCAAATGAGAAGGCGGAGTTGGCGGTGCACCAACTCAAAGGGGTGGCTTAAATTTGGTTTTATCACTGGAAAGGTGAGAATGGTAATGTCTATGTGGTGCCTTGGGAGGAATTCAAATTGGCTTTCCTTAATCGGTTCTTCCCTTTTGATCTTAGGGAAGCAAAGTTGGTTGACTTTATAAACTTGAAACAAGGTGGTATGACTGTGAGGAGTATGCCCTCAAATTTAATCAACTTTCAAAGTATTCCCCTCACTTGGTGGCCGATCCTAAGTCAAGGATGAATAAGTTTGTTATGGGGGTTTTTGACTTGGTAAGTGAAGAATGTCACTCCGCCTTGCTTATTAGTGATATGGATTTGTTTCCGTTGATGACCTATACCGAGCAAATGGAAGAAGAGCAGTTGAGAAAGAGGAAGGGCCATGAGGCTAAGAGGGTCTGGTTTGAGGGTAAGTTCCAAAAGGTTACTAGATTTCACCAAGGCCAACGGCTTTCCCATACTACTAATAGGGGATTTTCCAATGACTTCCCTAGGCCTCAAGGTGTTGGTGGAGTGGCTCCTATAGAGGTGTGTCCTAAATGTGGAAGGAAGAAGGAGGTCCATGTTTGAAGGGTTCTAATGCATGCTTTGAATGTGCGGAGCTTGGTCACAAGAAGGTAGATTGTCGAAGAAGCCGTTTTAAGGGCTAGGGTGCAAATGATGTTCCATTGGGTAGAGGTGGCCCTTAAGGTGGTGCCCCAAGGCATAATCGGTTTTATGCTCTACATGGGAGGAAAGGGGTTGGTGAGGTTCCCGATGTTCTTATCGGTATGTTAAAAATCTTTGATCTTGATGCATGTGCTTTGATTGATCGGGATGCCACCCTTACCTTTGTTGCCCCCTTGGTTTCGAAAAAGCTCCATGTTGAGTCGGAGTTGTTACATGAGTCTTACGAGGTGTCTACTCCAATAAGTGCATCAATTATTGCTAGGAAGGTGTATAGAAATTGTCTGGTTTGCATCTTGCATAAAATCTTACCTTGTGATCTTGTTGAATTAGATATAGTTGATTTTGATGTTATTCTTGGGATGGATTGGTTGCATACATACTACACTTCTATTGATTGTAGAACCCGTACGATCAAGTTTCACTTCCCAAATGAACCCGTCCTTGAGTGGAAAAGTCATGATGTGGTGGTAAAGGGTAGATTCATTTCATGCATTAAAGCCCATAGGTTGATTTCCAAGAGGTGTTTGTATCACCTTGTGAGAGTCCAAGATGTGGGGTTTAAAGTCCCTTCCATAGAGTCGGTTTCGGTTGTAAATGAGATTCTTGATGTCTTACCAAATGACCTTCCCGGTGTCCCTCCCGAAAGGGAGATAGATTTTGGCATAGATCTCCTTCCCAATACTCAACCTATCTCCATTCCCTCTTATCGCATGGCCCCAGTAGAGTTGAAGGAGTTAAAGGAGCAATTGAAGGATTTGTTGGAGAAGGAATTTATTAGGCCTAGCCAATCACCCTGGGGTGCACCAGTGTTGTTCATAAAGAAGAAGGATGAGTCATTTAGAATGTGCATTGACTATTGGAAACTCAATAAGGTCACTACAAAGAATAGGTATCCTCTTCCAATGATTGATGACTTTTTTGACCAGTTGCAAGGGGCTAGCTTTTTCTCTAAGATTGATCCTCGATCTGGGTATCATAAAGTTAAGGTGAGGGAGTGTGATATTTCAAAGATAGCCTTCCGGACTAGATATGGGCATTATGAATTCGTGGTGATGTCTTTTAGGTTAACTAATGCAATGCCATCTTCATTAACTTAATGAATAGGGTCTTCAAACACTACCTTGATTTCTTTGTTGTGGTCTTCATTGATGATATTTTGATCTATTCACATAGTAGGGAGGGGCATTGGGACATTTGAGGATTGTGTTGCAAAAATTGCGAGAAGACAAATTATATGCTAAATATGAAAAGTGTGAATTTTGATTAAAGGAGATTGATTCTTGGGTCATGTGGTGTCGGGGGATGGTATAAAAGTGGATCCTAAGAAAATCGATGTGATTAGGAATTGGCCTAGACCATTGATCCCATTGGATATTAGGAGCTTCTTGGGCCTTGCGTGTTACTATAGAAGGCTCGTGAATGGGTTCTCCTCCATTGCATCCCCTATGACAAAATTGACTCAAGAGAAGGTTAAGTTTGTATGGACCGATGAATATGAGAAAAGCTTCCAACATTGAAAGATAGGCTTGTGTCTGCTCCTATATTGTCACTACCAGATGGTCTTGAGGGTTTTGTCATGTATTGTGATGCATCTAGAGTTGGTTTGAGTTGTGTGCTCATGCAAAATAGTAAGGTCATAGCCTATGATTCTAGGCAACTCAAAGTGCATGAAAAGAACTACCATACCTATGATCTTGAAGTGGCTGCCGTGTTGTTTGCATTAAAGATTTGGCATCATTATTTGTATAGGGTGCATGTTGATGTCTTCACCGATCATAAGAGTCTCCAATATGTATTCACTCAAAAAGATCTCAACTTGAGGCAAAGAAGGTGGCTAGAACTTCTTAAGGACTATAACATGAGCGTGCATTACCACCCGGGTAAGGCAAATGTTGTAGCGAATTCTTTGAGTCGAGTAGCTGTGGGTAGCCTTGCTTATGTGGGTGGTGGTGATAGGGAGATAGGTAGGAAGGTAAATAGATTGGCTAGGTTGAGGTGAGGTTGGAAGATGTCGGTGGGGTGTTGTTATGGTTGATAGTTCCAATTCTTCATTAGTTGATGAGGTGTTAGCAAAACAAGATCTAGACTTCTCCTTGCTTGAGTTGAAGTATTTTTCGTGAAAGAGAGCAAGATAGAGTTTTTCTCCCAAGGAGGGAATGTGGCCCTTAAATACCAAGCTAGGTTATATGTGACTTGTGTTGATAGTTTAAGGGAGGGAATTCTTGATGAATCCCATTATTCCTCTTATTCTATCCACCCCGGTTCCACCAAAATGTATAGAGACTTGAGGGATGTGTATTGGTGGGAAGGCATGAAGGGAGACATAGTGGTCAACAAGTCAAAGCCAAACATCAAAAGCCAAGTGGCCTAACCCAAGATATAGCGATTCCTACTTGGAAGTAGGAGGGTATTAATATGGATTTTGTGGTTGGATTGCCCAAGACTAGAAAAGGTTTTGATTCCATACGGGTGGTGGTTGATAGAATGATGAAATCGGCTCATTTTCTACTGGTTGAGACCACATACGCGGCTGAAGAGTATGCAAGGTTGTACATCCATGAGTTAGTGAGGTTACATGGGGTTCCTTTATCCATCACATCAGATCTGTGTGCACAATTCAGTTCACACTCTTAGATGTCTTTTCAAGGGGTTCTTGGTAGAAACGTTCACCTTAGTACAACCTTTCATCCCCAAACAGATGGCCAAGTCGAAAAAACCACTCAAACCCTTGAAGATATGCTTAGGGGATGTGTACTGGAGTTGAGAGGTAGTATAGATGACCATCTTCCTTTGATTGAATATATACAAAAATAGCTATCACTTTAGAATCTGTATGGCTCCTTTTGAGGCTCTTTATGGGAGGCGATGTAGATCATCGGTCGGTTGGTTTGAGGTTAGAGAGGTGGCCTTATTGGGATCGGATCTAGTTATGGATACTATTGAGAAGGTTAGCATGATCAGGGAGAGGTTAAGAACGGCCCAAAGTCGTTAAAAATCTTATGCCAATGTGAGAAGAAGGGACATTGAATTCAAAGTGGATGACTGGGTTTATTTGAAGGTTTCTCCAATAAAATGTGTGGTTTGTTTCCGTAAGAAGGGAAAATTGAGTCCAAGGTACGTTGGTCCTTGTGAGGTCTTGAAGAGTATTAGCAAGGTAGATTATGAGTTAAAGTTTCCTAGTGAAATGAACTTGGTTCATCTGGAGTTCCATATCTCTATTTTGAGGAAATGTGTAGGTGACCCTAATGCCATTGGGCCACTTGAGGTGGTGGGTGTTATTGAGGATAACTTGACTTAGAAAGAGTTCCCGGTTCAGATTTTAGATAGGCAAGTGAAGAGATTGAGGAACAAGGAGGTGACATCCGTTAAGGTCCTTTGGAGGAACCAACAAGTCGAAAGCGCTACATGGGAGGCCAAAGCATACATGCAAAAACGATATCCTTATCTTTTCCACTCCACTCAAGCCTAAGGTACTAATCCTAAGTTCGCTATGTGATTTCAATTCTTAATATTTTGCCTTAAGCCATTGCATAAATTCATGTTTATATGGGCAAGGTTTACGGTAAATTTTGATGTTCATGATGAGACTTTTGAAAATCATTTTTAGATACATTTGTTGCATCCATGTTAGGATAAAACTCTTCATGACTACTTTCCTTGTGTACGTTTTCCTCACATGCGGGGACGAATGTTCCCAAGGGGGAGATATTATGGCACTATGTAACTTTATGCTCTTGTATATCCATGTTTCAGGCCTCACTTTGTTAGATTGGGGTTGTACTAGATTCATAGGAGACTCTTAGTACCTAAACGAATTCAAGGCTTACCTCCAAGTTAAGTTTTGGGTGTTGTTTCACATAAGGGTAAACTTTAAGCTATCAGAACTCTTAGCATATCTGTAACTGGGTGTCCTATGACATGTCAAATGAAATCCCTTTTAGTTAGCTTCACAATACACTTGGTTTCACCTCATTCTGATGTCGGATGAAGGAGTTATGACCGTTTTTGTGAGACCGTCCAGTGCAGTGAAGCCCTTGGGGCACCCATACGGGTAATGTGGTCTTGTACAAGTCGTGGGAAATGTTTGGGATGGAAAATTGCATCATGAGGCTATGTCTTGATCGATGACCAGTGGCATGGGTTGTGTTGTGCGATCCACCACTGGTCGTGAAGCGGGGCATGGAGGTGTTTTAGGTGGCTTGGCTAGGCGTGGGTGGCATTGGAAGCTAAGGCATGGGCCACGACTGCCTTGCACGGCTCGTGTGAAGGGGTACGGATTGTGTCACCTGGGCATGTGGTGGCCAGCAACATTTTCTTGTCTAAGTGAGGTGGGGTGGACCAGTACACGGTCTGTGTAACAATACATGGTCCGTGAAAGTGGCCATCAAAGTGACATCGACGCTGACTTTTTCTCAAGTGTTCCAATTCCATTTTTCTATCTAAGTCTTGCCTCACGTGCACTCCACACGACCCATGGAGTGCCACATGGCCAATGAAGTCTTCAGTAAGATGACACTTTGCCAATTTTTCCATCCGTTCACTAATGGCATTTTCGTAAATGCTAATTATCCTAATGACCCTTTTTAACTTTTTAGGCTATCTTAACCTTCCTAGAAGACCTAAACTCTAATCTTAAGGACCCAATTTCACTACTCTCATCTCAATCACACTCCCAAATCCTCTTAAGAGCTCCATCAAGCACCAATTCAATTTCAAGGAAACCCAAGAACAAGATTGGATTCCAAGATCATTTCCAAGCATCCATTGTTCCCAATCTCAATTCCAAGCAACTCTAGATCTAAGGTATGTGGTGTTGAACCATTGGATCCTTACAACCATGGTGCCAAAACTCTCTTTTAATTAGTATTGCACGATTTAAAGTGGAGTTTACAAATGAGTTTACTAGTATGAACATGTCTATGAACTATGTTAAAGCTATGTAAAGTTGTGACTATTTTGCTATGTTGTGAGTTATATATCTTGGATATATTGTAAGTTTTAATGAGAGGTTCTGATGTGGATGTCTTGAGGTGTTGCAAGGTGATGATTGATGATTTTAGAATAGATTTTATTGCATGATTTTATGTCTAATGCTCTTTTACCCCCATTGTACACCCATCAAGTGTTTGATAAAATATCCGACTATTGTTTCTTGAGAAATTGAAGGTCCAAAGCATGAGACATGATATGAATGATGTTGTAATGATGAAATGAGCTTATGTATATGATTTTTTCTATATAAGGTGTTTCATTAGACCATACTCAATCGAGTTGGGGGTTTTTACTCATCAACTATGTGAGGGGTTTGTACTTCACCACCTAGGATGATTGGAGTGTGACCATCATCAACCGAGTTGGGGGTTTGTACTCATCAACCATGTTAGGGGGTTATACTTCACCACCTAGGATGATTGGGGTGTGACCAACATCAACCACGTGAGGGGTTTATACCTCGCCACCTAGGATTATTGGTGTGTGACCATCATCAACCAACCAAGGTTGGAAAGCTAGATTGGTCTCTTCTTCACATATGATATTTTATATGAGCATAATTTACTCGAGTATGCTTTACTTTAGCATCGATCATACATGTCATATTAGTGTATTATGCCTATTGTCTATTGTTACGCATTTTGATTATGATGCCTATTCCTTGTTGCATTGTATTCCACATACTTAGTACATCCAAACGTACTAATGCATACTCTTACCTATATGATATCACCATGTCGAAATCGGTGCCCGAGTTAATCCCCCTCCTCCACGTGGCTGGGCAGTACTATTCCAAGCCTGTTAGTGAGTCCTCCATTTCGAGGACTTTAGTCTATATTGCTATTATCTATGTATTAAGACACTATCTTATGTTCTATTGACTATGAGGGTGAGCCCAGTTGCTCTGTCTTGGCCCCGCTATATCTATATACTTAATGGTGTATGTTGGACAAGTGTGTATTTATAATATGAGTTGTTACTCCTTGTTTTGGTAATGTTGTTGTTTTGGCAAGCCTTTCCCTCAACCTTATTGCCCTTGTTTAATATATATGTATTTTGTATGCTTCTACGACAAAGAATGTGTTATGACAAGTAAAGAGGCTTGATTGGGGTCCCTTTGGATTCCCCGTTCACCGTGTCGCATCCAGGCCCTAGGTTTGGGTCATGACAATTGCATCCGTCAGGTATTGTGGAGGAACCAACTTGTAAAAGAAGCTACTTGGGAGGCAGAGGAGGACATGAAGGCTAAATATCCTCATTTATTCTTGCCTATTGATAATGAGAGATTTGATGGTAATGAATTCCCTCTAAATTCTTAAATTTCCATTCCCTGAGTCCTCCTTTCATTCTCAATATGGTAGACGATAGAATTTTAGAGTCCAAATGAGGATTGATGTGATTTGTTGGGTACTTGATTGTTTACATGCTAAATTTTCTTGGTTGACTGCATGAGTGAGTTGAGAGTTGGTCGATTGTTAGAGTCCATAGGAAAATTCGTGCCTTGACCTAAATCCCTATCTTTCTCTTCATTCGAAGACTAATGATCCTAAGGGGGAGACAATATAACACCCCTTATATTCGTTCTATCTGATTTGGATGAGCTTGTGCAGTGAATTGCTAAGAAAATCTGAGAAAAAGCTGCAGCAGAGGATTTACGAGAGCCTTTATGACTCATACTCATCTTTACGAATCGAAGAAGGGCTTTCATATGGAATTCCACTTACTCAAGTTTCAAGGACCTTCAAAGTACAAGATGGGTTTACGACTCATAGATGACTCATAAAAAAGAGGTTTCGTGATGAATTTCAGCAACTTAAATTTTTGGGACTTTCAGTCTACGAGATGGCATCTATGACCCGCATATCGGGTTACGACTCGTAATAGGAAATTTCGTATCAATTTGTAGAGATTCAGGATTTTCAGACTCTTTACCTACGAGGAGCAGTTAGGACTTACATAAGGGTCTATGAGTCCTAAATGGGGTCTCATGGACCCTACCGGTAGTTTTACTAAAGGGTGTTTTTTCCTTTTCGACTATTTTTAATTAAAACCCCTCATGTTTGTAGACTTGTATAAGGTCTTGAAATCAAACCCTAGAGTGTTCATTCCTCCATTTTTCACTTAGGTTTTCTTGAGCAAGAGTAGAGGAGAAAGGAGAGCTAGGGTTTCAAATCCAAGTAAAAGGATTTGTTGAGGTTTCATTGTTTCTTCCATTCTCAGGTATGTAAGGCTTACCAAAGTGTGAAATCTTGTTCTTTCACATGCCCCCTCACTTATTTGAGTCCAATCTTTCGTATGAGATGATATTTGAGAAATTTTACTACTCCAGTAATAAATTCTTGTACTTATTGTCACGACCCAAGCCTAGGACCTAGACGTGACATGGCGAATTGGAAAATTCGAAGTGACCCCAAGCAAGCCTCTTAACATATCATTACACATCATTGGTCATGGAAGAAATTAAACAACATAATTGGATTAGAAATAAGGCAAAGCGGGTAAGGGAAACTTTCATAACATAAACATCAAAACAAGAGACTCTAGACTCTATACATAACATGTCCAACAACACCTCTAAAGCTTAGATAGGAGCGGGGGCTAAGAAAACCAACCAGGCTCACCCTCATAGTCAATACATACATAAAAGAAAGTTAGTCTTAGTACATAACATGAGATCATAGACTTTGACCCCAGAATGGAGGACTCACCAACTAGCTTGAGAGAAATCGTACTAGCACCTGGAGGAAAATGCTCAAGTGGGACTCCAATTCCTACATGGAGACATCATATAGGCATAGAATATGGTTTTGTATATTTGAATGTACTAAGTATATAGGACGCAATGAAACATGAGATAAGCAACATAATTGAAATGTATGCGCATAGGCAATGAGTAGCGTATAACAATATGGCATGCATGGAAGGTGCTTGAAGTAAATCATGCTTACATAGAATATAATACATGTGCAAGAATATACCATCATCATAGAATTCATAGGCTATTGAGGTACCAACCCTTCAATTGGTTGGTGGATCGTCTCACCCTACCACCCATGGTAATTAACATACCGACCCCTCAACCCGGTTATCAAGGTACAAACCCCTTGATTGGTTGGTGGATCATCTCACCCTACCACCAATGGTTATTTAGGTACCAACCCCTCAACCTGGTTATCAAGGTAGAAACCCCTCGACATAGTTATCAAGGTATAAACCCATCGACATGGTTACCTGGTCTCACAACCCCCCAAGTAGGGCATGGTCAATTCCAAACACGATATAGGAGAATAGTGTATATATACATTCCTTTCATCATCATAAAATCATTCAACTCATAAGAGATGCATTGGATCTTCAATTCCTAAAGAAATCATAATCGGACATTTTATGAAACACTTGGCGGGTGTGTAATGCTAGTGTAAAATCATGCAATTTAGGGATGAAATCATGCAAGAAAATTCAATGTAAAATGATCCATCAATACTTGGTAACACCCTCAACCAATATACATCAAAACCCTTCATCAAATCCCACAATGGATCTTAGATTCGTAGCTCAAAACATTCTAAAACAGTCACAATTTTATGAAACCCCAACATAGTTCATTGTCTAATTCAAAATAAGTAAGAACCATAAGTAAATCAACATGAAATCATGTAATTTAGGTAAAAAGGAAGCTTAGGCTTCATGAGTGAAAGGAACCCATGAATGAAAGCCACATACCTTAGCTTTGAAGACTTTCTCGATAAAGATTTGAATAGAGACTTGAAGATTGGATGAATTCCTTAAGATCCAGCATAGATTTGGACATTTGAATTTTGAGAGAAACTATTAGTCTAAGGGTTTGAGAGAGTGTTGTAGAATGTCTTGGATGATGTGAAGGTGAAATATGGCTAAGTATAGGTATTTCACGTTTGGAAGGGTTTAGGCCAAGACCCAAAAGTCTTGGACCGAAGAGAAAAACTGACACAAAAATAACACACTGGCTCGCCGTTAAAGCATTGTGCCTGGGCGTGCTAGCTCACTGGAAATCGCATTTTTGTGATTTTCTAATTTTGCTACGGTTGCTCTTAAATCGGGGTTAGACCCATTCCCTACTCAATTTTGCACCATGAACAAGAATATGAGTAGAAGAGAACCCATTCACGAATCTCTAATAATAACCTGCTAATCCCAAGAAGCTCCTAATATTGGATGGGGTCAATGGTCTAGGCCAATTTCTAATCACATCCGTCTTTTTATGATCTACCTTAATACCATCCCCCGACACTACATGACCTAGGAAGGCAACTTCTTACAACAAAAATTCATACTTTTCATACTTAGCATAGAACCTCTCTTCCCTCAATCTTTGTAGCACTACCCTCTGATCACTTTTATGCTCCACCTCACAATGTGAATACATCAAAATATCATTGAGGAAGACCACAACAAAAAAAACTAAGTAGGGTTTAAAGACCCTATTCACAACAAACTCATAATGCCCACACCTAGTCTAGAAGGTCGTCTTGGTAATATCACACTCCCTCACCTTTACTTGATGGTACCTGGATAGAAGATCAATCCTAGCAAAGTAACTAGCCCTTGCAATTGGTCAAACATATCATCAATCCTTGGAAGAGGATACTTATTTTTTATTGTCATGACACAAGCCTAGGGGCTAGATGTGACATGGTGAATGGGGAACCTCGAAAGGACCCCAAACAAGCCACTTAACATATCATTACACACCACTTAACATATCATTACACATCATTGGTCATGAAAGCAATTAAACAACATAATTAGATTACCAATATGGACAAAGGGGCTAAAGGGAAACTTTCTTAAAATAAATATCAAAATAAGATAGTCAAGACTCTATACAAAAGATATCCAACAACACTTCTAAAGCTTAGATAGAAGTGGGGGCCAAGACATGCAACTGGCTCACCCTCATAGTCAGTACATACAAAAAGAAAAGATTATCTTAGTACATAACATGAGATCATATACATTATCCCTAGAATGGAGGATTCACCAATCACCTTAAGAGAAATTGTACTAGCCACGTGGAGGATGATGATCAAGTGGGGGCTCCGGTTCCTACATAGTGACATCATGTAGGCATAGACTATGCGTTAGTACATTTATATGTACTAACTATGTAGGATGCAATGCAACAAGAGATAAGCAACATAATCAAAATCCATAAGCATAGGTAATGAGTAGCATATAACAATATGACATGCATGGAAGGTGTTTGAAGTAAATCATGCTTATATAAAATATAACACATGTGCAAGAAGAGACCATCATCGTAGAATTTATAGTCTACTGAGGTACCAACCCCTCAATTGGTTGGTGGATCATCTCACCCTACCATCCATGGTGATTGAGGTTCCATGCCCTCAACCTAGTTATCAAGGTACAGACCCCTCGACATGATTATCAAGGTACAAATCCCTCGACATGGTTACCCAGTTCATAACCCCTCAAGTGGGACATGGTCAATTTCCAACGCGATATAGGAGAATTTCATATACATAAATTCCTTTCATCATCATAAAGTCATTCAATTCGTAAGACATGCATTGGACCATAAATTCCTCAAGAAATCATAACCAGATATTTTATCAAACACTTGGCGTGTGAGTAGTTCTAGTATAAAAACATGCAATTTAGTGATGAAATCATGCAAGAAAATTCAATGTGAAACCATGCATCAATACTTGGTAGCACCCTCAACCAATATACATCAAAATCCTTCATTAAATCCCACAATGGATCTTAGATTCTTAGCTCAAAACATACTAAAACTATCACAATTTCATGACAGCCTAACATAGTTCATAGTCTAAATCATAATACGTAAGACTCATAAGTAAATAAACTTGAAATCATGCAATTTAGGTAAAAAGGAAGCTTAGGCTTCATTGGTGAAAGGATCCCATGAATGAGACCCACATACCTTAGCTTTGGAGAATTTCTTGATGAAGATGTGAATGGAGACTTAAAGCTTGGATAAATTTCTTAAGATCTGGATGACATTTGGACACTTGAATTTTGAGAAAAATATTAGTCTAAGGGCTTGAGAGAGTATTGGGGAATGTCTTGGATGATATAAAGGTGAAATATGGCCAAGTATATGAAACGACCCCAAAAAGTGCCTGAAAATCGACTTTATATTCTTGATCAGGTTAAAATGGAGTGGAAAATGGGTCTAACCCTGATTTAAGAGTAACTATAAAAAAATTTAAAAATTGCAAAAATGTGATTTCCAGAAAGCATCCGCGCCCCTGGCGCGACGCGCCAAGGACACGCTATAGTGTATTTTGGCTGCTAGTTTTGTATCTCAGTCCATAGCTTTCGGTTCTTGGCCCTAAGCCTTCCCATACATGAAAATACCTATACATAGCCATATTTTACCTTCATATCATTCAAGACATTCCCAAATACTATCTCAAAAACTTAGACATTATTTCACCTTAATATTTAAGTGTCCAAGTCTCTTTCGGATCCCAAGGAATTCATCCAAGCTTCAGGTCTCCTTTCAAATCTTCTTCGGGGAACTCTCTAAAGCTAAGGTATGTAAGGTTCATTTGTGGTTCCTTTCACCCATGAAGTCTAAGATTATTTTGCTTAAATTGCATGATTTGAAGTTGATTTACTTACGGGTCTTACTTACTATGTTTCATGAAATTGGGACTATTTTAGCATATTTTGAGCTGTGAATCTAAGATCTGTTATGGGATTTGATGAAGGATTTTGGTGTATATTGCTTGAGGGTATTACCAATTATTGATGGAGGATTTTACATTGGATTTTCTTGCATGATTTCATCCCTAAATTGCATGGTTTTACACTAATACTACACACCTACCAGGTGTTTGATAAAATGTCCGGTTATGGTTCTCTTGAGGTATTAAAGATCCGATGCTTGTTTTATGAGTTGAATGAGTTTATGATGATGAAAGGAATGTATGTACAAGTTATTATCCTATATTGTGTTATAAATTGGCCATGCCCTACTCTGGGGTTAAGAACTCGGGTAACCATGTCGAGGGGTTTGCACCTTGATTCTAGGTTGAGGGGTTTGTACCTCAATCATCAAGGGTGGTAGGGTACAACAATCCATAAATCAATAAAGGGGTTTGTACCTTGATAAACTATGAACTCATTAATGATAGTCTCTTCTTACATGTGTATTATGTTTTATGTAAGCATGATTTACTCTAAGTATCTTCCATGCATGCCATATTGCTATATCTACTCATTTTTTATGCTTATGCATTTTGATTATGTTGCTTATATCATTTTGCATTGCATCCTACATGCTTAGTACATTCAAACATACTAACGCATATTCTATGCCTACACGATGTTACCATGTAAAAACCAGAGTCCTACTTGAGCATCTTCCTCCACGTGGCTAGTACGAATTCTATCAAGCTAGTTAGTGAGTCCTCCATTCCAGGGACCATGATTATGATCTCATGCTTTATCCTAAGACTATCTTTCTTTTATGTATGTATTGACTATGAGGGTGAGCCCTGTTGCTTGTCTTCGCCTCCGCTCTTATCTATGTAGTAGAAGTGATGTTGGACATGTTATCATTGAGCCTTGACTCTCTTGTTGTGATATTTATGTTATGAAAGTATCCCTTTAGTCCTTTTTCACTTATTTCTACTTTTATTATGTTGTTTACTTGCTTCCACTACCAAGGATATGTAATGATATATTAAGGGGCTTGTTTGGGGTTCCTTCAGGTTCCCCATTCGTCACGTCACGTCTAAGCTCTAGGCTTGGGTCGTGAAAAACTTGGTACCAGAGGACTAGGTTGTTAATAGTCCTCGACATCTAACACACTACATCAATTAGAGTCATATTCATAGTTGTGTTGTGCACCACAATTATGATTAGGAAGCTATGAGATGTTTTAGCAAATGTTTCCCTTCTTCTTGTTTTATGTTGTGCCATAGAAGCTAGGTCAGTTTTCCCTCTAATGAATGTTCTTTGTCATATTTAGATCATGCCTAATACAAGAGAAAGAAGAGCTCGCACTCTCAAGTAACAACCGGCTCAAGGTGAGCTTCGGGATGCCCTCACTTTGCTTGTCCAAGTTGTGACTAATCAAGCCAATCAAGGTGACCAAGCCCCTCATGCTCCTAGACCGACATCTCAAGTGAGAGACTTCATGAGGATGAACCCACCAAAATTCTATGGGTGTAATGTAGATGAGGACCCTCAAGAGTTCATTAATAAGGTCTACAAGGTATTGCCTATCATGGGTGTTAGATCGGAAGAGAAAGCGGAGTTGGTGGCCTACCAACTCGAAGGGGTAGCATACATAAGGTTTAACCAATGGAAGGAGGAAAAAGGAATCAATAGTGTGGTCCTTTGGGAGGAGTTCAAGGCGGCTTTTCTTAATTGGTTCCCTCTTGAGCTTAGGAAGGCCATGATGGTGGAGTTTATGAATTTGAGACAAGGGTCTATGAATGTGAGGGAGTATTCCCTCAAGTTCAATCAACTCTCTAAATATGCTCCCCAATTGGTTGTCAACCCAAGGTCTAGAATGAACAAGTTCATGATGGGTGTATCCTATTTGGTAAGTGAGGAATATCGGTCCGCTATGTTGATTTGTGACATGGATTTTGTCTGGTGTGATGACCTATGTCGAGCAAATGGAGGAGGAAGAGTTGAGGAAGTGGAGGAGTAATGGGGCCAAGAGGGCCAGTTTAGAGGGAAAGTTCCAAAATATAAAGGGTGGCTAGTTCCATCAAGGCCAAGGGTCTTCTCATGTTTCTAATAGGGGATTTGCCAATGACTTCCCAAGGGCCCAAGGCAATGGTGGCATGGTGCCAAATGCTATGTACCCAAAATATGGTAAGGCTCATGGAGCCCATGTTCGAGAGATACTAATGCATGCTATGGATGTCGAGAAGTAGGTCACAAAAAGATTGATTGTCCTCGTAACTGCAAAAAGGGTAAGGAGGTTCATCCACAAGGTGCAAACGCTACTCCATTGGGGAGAGATGGTCAACAAAAGGGTGCCCCAAGGCACAATTGGTTTAATGCACTCTAAGGGAGGCAAGGGGTTGAAGAGGTTCCTGATGTCATCACCGGTATGTTAAAAGTCTTTGATTTCGATGTATATGCATTGATAGACCCGGGTGTCACTCTTTCTTTTATTACTCCTCTTATTTCCAAGAAGTTTCAGGTTGAACCTGAAATGTTGTGTGAGTCTTATGAGGTGTCTACTCTGATTGGTGCATCTATTGTTGCTAGAAAAATCTATAGAAACTGTCCCATTTGCATCTTGTATAAAATACAGCCTTGTGATCTTGTTGAGTTGGATATGTTTGATTTTGATGTCATTCTTGGGATGGATTAATTGTATGCATACTATTGCTCTATTGATTGTAGAACTCGTATGTTCAAATTCCAATTCCCAAATGAACCCATTCTTGAGTGGGACAGGCATGATATAGTGGTCAAGGGTAGGTTCATCTTTTTCATTAAAGCTTGTAAGTTGATCTCTAAGGGCTGCCTCTATCATCTTGTGAGGGTAAGGGATGTGGAGTCAGAGGTCCTTCCTATACAGTCAGTTTCGGATGTAAATGAGTTCCTCAATGTCTTTCCGACTGACCTTCCCGGTGTTCCTCCTGAAAAGGAAATAGATTTTGGTATAGACCCCCTTTCCGATACTCAACACATTTCTACTCCCCCTTATCATATGGCCTTGGCAGAGTTAAAGAAATTGAAGGAGCAATTGAGGGATTTGTTGGATAAGGGTTTCATTAGGCCTAGACAATCACCTTGGGGTGCACCGGTGTTGTTTGTGAAGAAGAAGGATGGGTCTCTTAGAATATGTATTGACTACTGGCAACTCAATAGGGTCACCATAAAAAATAAGTATCCTATTCAAAGGATCGATGATTTGTTTGACCATTTACAAGGGGCTAGTCACGTCTCTATGATTGATCCTCAATACGGGTATCATCAAGTGAAGGTAAGGAGTGTGATATTCCCTAGACGGCCTTCCAGACTTGGTATGGGTGTTATAAGTTTGTTGTGATGTCTTTTGGGTTGACCAATGCACCGACTATTTTCATGGATCTTATGAATAGGGCTTCAAACCCTCCTTTGATTCATTTGTTATGGTCTTTGTTGATGATATTTTGATCTATTAACATAGTGAGGATGAACGTATGGGCCATTTGAGGATAGTGCTACAAAGATTGAGGTAAGAGAAGTTGTATGACAAGTATGGAAAATGTGAATTTCGGTTAAAAGAGGTTTCCTTCCTAGGTCATGCGATGTCGAGGGATGGTATTAAGGTGGATCTAAAAAGACAGATGTGATTAGAAATTGGCCTAGACCATTGACCCCATCGGACGTTAGGAGCTTCTTAGGCTTAGCGGGTTACTATCGGAGGTTTGTGAATGGGTTCTTTTCTATTGCTTCTCCTATGAACAAGTTGACTCAAAAGAAGGCCAAATTTGTGTGGAACGAGCAATCTGGAAAGTGTTTCCAAACATGGAAAGACAAGCTTGTATCTGCTCCTATATTGTCACTACTAGAATGGCTAGAAGGAATTCTTGTGTATTGTGATGCTTATAGGGTTGGTTTGGGTTGTGTGTTGATGAAAAATGGGAAGGTGATAGCCTATTCTTCTAAGAAACTCAAAGTGCATGAAAAGAATTATCCCACTTACTTGAACTAATCGTCGTGATATTTGGATTAAAGATTTGGTGTCACTATCTGTATGGAGTGCATGTTAATGTGTTCACTGATCATAAGAGTCTCCAATATCTGTTCACTCAAAAGGATCTCAACTTGAGACAAAGAAGGTGGTTAGAACTTCTTAAGGATTATGATATGAGTGTGCATTATCATCCCAGTATGGCTAATGTGGTGGTGGATGCTTTGAGTAGGATGTCTATGGGTAGCCTAGTACATGTTGATGGTGATGGCAAAGAGGTGGTTAGGGAGGTCCATCCGTTGGCTAGATTGGGTGTTAGGTTTGGAAAAGATGGATAATGGCGGTGTTGTGGTAGTTGATGGATCTAAATCTTCATTGGTTGAGGAGGTGAAAGCCAAGCAAGATCTTGACCCCACCTTGTTGGAATTAAAGGCAATGGTGAAGGATGGTGAGGTGGAGGTTTTCTCCCTAGGGGAGATGGTACCCTTAGATACCAAGGTAAGTTATGTGTGTCTTATGTTAATGGCTTGAGAGAAAATATTCTTGATGAGGCTCATGGTTCTTCCTATTCTTTTCACCCTGGTTCTACTGAGATGTATAGAGACTTGAGATAGGTGTATTGGTGGGGAGGTATGAAGAGGGACATTGCCAAATTTATTTCCATTGTCATAGTTGCCAACAAGAAAAGCCAAACACCAAAGGCTGGCTGGCCTAGCACAAGACATGGAGATTCCTACTTGGAAGTGGGAGGAGATTAATATGGATTTTGTGGTTGTGTTGCCCAAGACTAGAATGGTTTTGATTTCATTTGGGTTGTGGTTGATAGGATGACAAAATAAGCTTACTTTCTACTAATTAAGACCACATATGGGGCTGAAGATTGTGATAGGTTGTACATTCATGACTTGGTGAGGTTACATGAGGTTCTTTTGTCCATCATATCGGATCGTCATTCACAATTTACTTCATATTTTTTGAGGTCCTTTCAAAGAGGTCTCGGTACAAGAGTTAAACTTAGTATGTCCTTTTACCCTCAAACGGATGGCCAAGCCGAAAGAACTATCTTAACACTTGAGGATATGCTTAGGGCTTGTGCATTGGATCGTAAGGGTATTTGGAGTGATCATCTTCCATTGATTGAGTTTGCCTATAGTAATAGCTTTCATTCTAGCATCGGTATGGCCCCATTTGAGGCTCTCTATGGTAGACATTATAGATCACCAGTTGGGTGGTTTAAGGTTAGACAGGCGGATTTTTTCGGACCATATCTTGTTATGGAGGCTCTTGAGAAGGTTAGGATGATTAGAGAAAGATTGAAGACGGCTCAAAGTCGCCAAAAGTCCTATGCCGATGTGAGGAGAAGGGATCTTGAATTCAAAGTTGGTGATTGAGTCTATTTGAAGGTGTCACCCATGAGGGTGTGGTTCATTTTGGTAAGAAGGGAAAGTTGAGCCCATGATATATGGGTCCTTATAGGGTAATGAGGAGGATTGTCAAGGTAGCTTATAAGTTGGAGTTGCCTAGCGAGATGGATTTGATTCATCCAGTATTTCATGTGTCTATGTTGAGGAAGTATGTGGGTGATTTATATGCTATTGTTCCATTGGATGTTGTGGGTAGTTGAAGATGACTTGTGAAGAATATCAAGTAGATATATTAGATAGGCAAGTGAAGAGGCTAAGGAACAATATTGTTGCTTCCTTTAAGGTCCTTTGGAGGAATCAACAAATCAAAAGTGCTACATGGGAGGCCAAAGCGGACATGAAAAAATGATATCCTTATATTTTCCTTTCTACTCAAGCGTAAGGTTCTAATTCTAAGTCCCCTATGTGATTTTAAGTCTATGTTTGGCACATGACATTTGCATGCATTCATGTTTTATGGACGAGTTCATGGTGATTTTACACTTATGCCGAAATTTTTGAAATGATGTTTAAGTACATTGTTGCATCCTTCTGTGGGCTGAAATTGTCATGTTTACATCTCTTATATATGTTTCTTTGACTTTCTGAGATGAATATTCCCAAGGGGGAGATATTTAAACCACTCCAAAAAGTGCCTGAAAATGTGCCTCGAAAGTTCCTGCAATCGTAATCTTCATGTATCTCAAAATCCATATGTGATATCAAAAATCTGACTTCATATTCTTGATCAAGGAGTCAAATGGAGGGAAGATAGGTCTAACCTCGATTTACGATCAACCGTAGCAAAATTTGAAAATCACAAAAAATGCGATTGCCAGAGAGCATCCATGCCCCAGGCGCGACACGCCAAGGGTGCGCTACAGTGTATTTCGGCTACCAATTTTCAATCTTGGTCCAAGGCTTTTGGGTCTTTGGCCTAAGCCTTCCCATGCATGAAAACACCTATACTTAGCCATATTTCACCTTCATATCATTCAAGATATTCCCAAATACTCTCTTAAACACTTAGACAATATTCACCTGAAAATTCAAATGTCCAAATCTCTTTTGGATCTCAAGGAATTCATCCAAGCTTCAAGTCTCCTTCCAAATCTTCTTCAAGGAACTCTCCAAAGCTAAAGTATGTGGGTATCATTCATGGATTCCTTTTACCCATGAAGCCTAAGATTCCTTTTTACTTAAATGTCATGATTTTAAGTTGACTTATTTACGGGTCTTGCTTACTATGAAAGTGACTATGAATTATATTGGGGTTTCATGAAATTTTGACTATTTTAGCATGTTTTTAGCTATGAATCTAAGATCTACTATGGTATTTGATGAAGGGTTTTGGTGTGTATTGCTTGAGAGTGTTACCAAGTATTGATGAATGGTTTTACATTGGATTTTCTTGCATCACTTTATCCCTAAATTGTAAGGTTTTACAGTAGCACTACACACCCGCCAAGTGTTTGATAAAATGTCCGACTATGGTTTTCTTGAGGAATTGATGGTCTGATAAATATTTTATGAGTTGAATGACTTTATGATGATGAAAGGAATTTATATGCATGATATTCTCCTGTATAATGTTGGAAATTGACCATAACCTACTCGGGGGTTAAGAACTCGGGTAACCATGTCAAGGGGTTTGTACCTTAATAACCGGGTTGAGGGGTTTGTACCTCAATCACCAGGGGTGGTAGGGTGCGAGTATTCACCAACCAATCAAGGAGTTTATACCTTAATAACTGGGTTGAGGGTTTTTTACCTCAATCATTAAGGGTGGTAGGGTTCGACGATCCACTAACCAATCAAGGGGTTTATACCTTGGTAAATTATGAACTAATTAATGATGGTCTCTTCTTACACATGTATTATGTTTTATGTAAGCATGCTTTACTCTAATCATCTTCCATGTATGGCATATTGCTATATGCTACTCATTGCGTATACTTATGCATTTCGATTATGTTTCTTATCTCTTATTGCATTGTATCCTACATACTAAGTACATTCAAATGTACTAACGTATACTTTATGCCTACATTATGTTGCCATGTAGGAACCGGAGCTCCACTTGAGCATCTTCCTCCACGTGACTAATACGAATTCCCTCAAGCTAGTTGGTGAATCCTCCATTTCGGGGACCATGTCTATGATCTCATGATATGTACTAAGACTATCTTTCTTTTATGTATGTATTGACTATAAGAATGATCCCGGTTTCTTGTCTTGGCCCCCGCTCTTATCTATATAGTAGAGGTGTTGTTGGACATTTTATGTATTAAGCCTTGAATCTCTTGTTGTGATGCTTATGTTATAAAAGTATCCCTTTAGTCCTTTTTCCCTTATTTCTACTTTTATTATGTTGTTTGCTTGCTTCCACGACCAAGGATGTGTAATGATATGTTAAGGGGCTTGTTTAGGGTTGCTTCTGGTTCCCCATTCGCCATGTCACGTCTAGGCCCTAGGCTTGGACTGTGGCATTATAGGCATTTTAACGTATGGGAAGGTTTAGGCCCAAGACCAAAAATCCTTGAACCGAAGTGGAAAACTGGCACTAAAATAACACACTGGCGTGCCTTTGGTGCGTCGCGCCTGGGGGATGCTAGGTCACTAGAAATTGCATTTTTGCAATTTTCTAATTTTGGTATGGTTGCTCTTAAATCGAGGTTAGACCTATCTCCCACTCAAATTTTTTCCCTGAACAAGAATATGAAGACAAATCTTCAATATCATGCACAGATTTTGAGATATTTAGAAATTATGATTCCAGATACTTTCGAGGCATATTTTTGGGCATTTGTTTTTTGGGTCGTTTCACTTATTATGAGATTTCTAGGTGATATATGAGGTATGTCGTTGCATTGCATCATTTAATACATGAAGTTGTGATGGAGCTTTTCACTTGATAGCATGATCTCTAAATTGCATGATTTCATGATTTCTTGTGCATATTATAGAGTTGATGAAGAGTCTGAGTATATGATCTAAGTAGTTTGACTATGATTGAGTATGCAAAATATGTTACATTAAGTCACACATGTCACCATGCATGACCCCCTTTAATTGCACTACCTGATGAGTAAGTTCAGTGAGTCTAAATGACCGTGTGAGTCTGAGTCGAGTTGATTGTCGCATTAATCGCTTGAATTGATGAGTAACTGAGATGAGTTGAGATAAGATGACCCTATGTGGTTGAGTTTGAGCTAACTGATGAGTTTATTGGTGAGTTACAAGATGAGTTGAGCCTGTTTTAGTCTTAAGAGGAGTATTGAGCACCGATTTGGGTGATTGAGGAGCACCCCAGAACTACTTTTGCCAGTATAGAATAGTTGTTTCAACATAATACTGACGACTCTTATCCTGCAAGTGGACACTCTCTCCAGATCCGAGTGAGCGAGGTTGAGGTGATCACCCTTTTCAGTGGCAAGTTAAGGGTGGGCATGGCAACGATGCAGATTCGTTGTGCATCACCTAATTAAAGGTGGTGGAAAGAGGAATGTCAGTTAGAGAAACTCCTAAGAAATACTGATTTGAGCCTAATATTTCAACACATATATAAACTAATTTCATCATCATAAAGTCATTTAACTCATAAGTCATGCAATAGATCATCAAAAACTCAAGAACCCTAAACTAAACATTTTATCAAACACTTGGCGGGTATGTAATGCTAGTTCAAAATCATGCAATTCGAGAGTGAAATCATGTAAGAAATCGAGAGTCCAATTATGCATTTTAGTGATTTGAAATGACTTGTATCTCTTTTGAAATCATTCAAATATATATGTATTCTTATAAGATAATGAATTAGCACTGATGGATTGAGGGCATCAAGGTTATCCCCAAGGGTCCTTTCCCTTTCTTTGAACTATGTGCCAGCATAAGTATGTGTATACGGTAACACTCACTGAAATGGGAGGCCCGCAAGATGCGGTTACAACATTGATATGATATGATAAAATTCTGAAAGTCCTATCTGAAATGGGAGACCCGTAAGGAAAGCCACTTCTTTGAAATAAGAGACTCGTAAGGAGAAGTGTGATTTACCTTTAGCAAGTAGACCACCTCTTTTCCGGTGTAGGGATAACATCAGGATTCCAAGTAATAGCTCATTTGGTCTTATATGTCGGTTAAAGTCTCATCCCCTCTTATATATGAGCATTATTGCATTTCAAGCATCATGGATTTCATCGCATATTATTATACTACAACTCGTTGGTTATATATCTTCTTTTATATTATGTGCCCTTGACATCGCACATCTAATACAGGTTTGGTAAGTCATATAAACTGCATACCCGCATACTTAGTACATTTAAACGTACTAACGTATATTTTTTCCTAGATAACCTAACCATGTAGGAATCGAGGACTACTTTCATCCATCATATGACGGTTAGCTTTAATGTTGAGATGTACTTGTTGTGGCAAGTCCTATCTTTCATGGACAAACCACCATTCCTCTACCTTTGGAGTTTTGTTTATGTTATTTACATTTGATGTTGAGCCCAGGTATGCCTTGACCCCCATCCTATCTTTTGACTAGAGGCATTGTTGGATATCTTGTAAACTCCTTTATGTTATATGCTAAGTGTTGTATTTCATTTAGAGATTATGCTTATGGATATGGCTATCTATTAATTTTCATTATGTGAATTTCTTATGAGCTTTATGATACGGTTAAATGTTATGATGTGAAAGGTCATAAGTCCCGAATTGCCCCATAGAGTAAGTCATACTTACCCGATCCTTAGTATTTATGTGCTACATTTTATGTGGATCGATGATACTCCCTTTCCCTATGACTACCCCATAGTGTGAGCCTACTTTCCTATCCCTTAGAACTACATGTTTATTATTCGTTTGTGCTTCCGAATAGATGATGTGAATATGGATACTTTGAGGCTTGTTTGGAGACTCTGGGGTTACCATTCTCCATGTCACTCTTAGGCCCTAGATCCGGATCATGGCAGTCATTTTGTTTGTAAGGAAATAAATTGGGTCACATTCAGTTAAATAAGGCGACCACAAAGAACAAGTATCCAATTCCAAGGATATATGATTTGTTTAACCAATTGCGAGGGGATAGATACTTCTTCAAAATTGATCTACGATCTGGTTAGCATTAACTAAGGATAAGGGATTGTTGTATCCCAAAGACAACATTCTAAACAATGTATAATCATTTTGAATTCCTAGTTATGTCATTTGGGTCGACTAATGGTCCGACTGTGTTCATGGATCTAATGAATAGAGAGTTTCTTGACATGTTTGTGGTAGTTTTCACAGATGACATTTTGGTCTACTCCCGTAGTGAGGAAGCAATTTGGGTCGACTAATGGTCCGACCGTGTTCATGGATCTAATGAATAGAGAGTTTCTTGACATGTTTGTGGTAGTTTTCACAGATGACATTTTGGTCTACTCCCGTAGTGAGGAAGCAAACATGGGTCATTTGAGGGTTGTGCTTCAAACTTTGAGGGATAGCCAATTGTTTTCAAAATTTAGCAAATACAAATTTTGGTTGAAAGAGGTAACATTTCTAAACATATGGTGTCCGGTGATAGGATTAAGATGGATCCAAAGAAGACGGAGGCAGTGAGAAATTGGCCTAGACCATTGTCTCCTTCGTACATTAGGAGCTTCTTGGAATTGGTCGGGTATCATAGGAGATTTATTGAGGGGTTTTCATCTAATGCATCTCCTTTGACTAAGTTGACTCAAAAGAATGTAAGGTTCTAATGGTCAGATGAGTGTGAAAGAAGCGTCCAAACGTTGAAAGATCGCCTTACATGAGCTCCTATTTTGACATGGATAGATGGTTTGGATGGATTTTTGGTCTATTATGATGCATCATATGTTGCCTCTCTACCTCTATGAGGTAGTGGTAAGGTCTGCGTACAAACTACCCTCTCCAGACCCCACTTGTGGGATTTCACTGGGTATGTTGTTGTTGTTGTTGTTGTTGTTGTTATGATGCATCATATGTTGGTTTAGGTTTTATCTTAATGCAAAAGGATAAAGTCATAGCAGATGCCTCAAGGAAATTGAAGGTACATGAGTGTAAAAATCCAACTCCTAATCTTGAACTAGTAGCGGTTCTCTTTGCATTGAAATTATGATGTCACTATCTTTATGGGTTGCATGTTGATGTGTTTATTGACCGTAAGAGTTTACAATATGTGTTTAGTCAAGGGGACCTCAATTTAAGGCAAAGGATATGGCTCAAAATTCTAATGGATTATGACATGAGTGTACTATATCATCCATAAAAGATAAATATTTTAGCCGATACACTTAGTAGGGTGTCATGGGCATTGTCGCTCATGTTGATGATAGAAAGAAAGAGTTGGTCAAAGAGGTCAACTGTTTGGCCCGGTTGGGAGTAATGGTGAATGATTCTAATGAGGATGGCATTCATGTGCATAATGGGTCTAAATCATCATGGGCAGTGGATGTTAAAGCAAAACAAGACATGTGTCCAACTTTGGTTGAATTGTAAAAGTTGGCTATAAAAAAAAGGTAGAGGTTTACCCACAAGGGGGAGCTGGTGTGCCATGTTATCAAGGCAGTTAAAATAAATTAGATAGTATTAGAACAGGAGAAAAAATTTATTTAGAGAAAACTTACAACGTGTTAATGATAGCGAGTAATTTCAAAAGATCCTATTCTAATATTTGTTGAACATGCAAAATATTCACATTAAGGGAAAAGTAATAGCACACGGTAGAAGAAAGACAATTAATATGCTGTAGAAGACGGTTTGATTTGCTAAGGCAGCAACAGGGCATAGCTATTCATTTTTTGTACACCTGAATGTTGTCTTAAGAAATTTGAATTTGATGTGGAACTGTGTTGGACGTTGATTGTATTGAAGAAAGAAAAGGTAGAAGGTGCATCTGTTAGGATTAGATCGACGTTGTGCCTATCCAAAATGTGAGTTGATAGTGATGACTATTCGCCTATGACATTGTAGTGGTGTTATTAGTTAGGGTTATTTTGATTAAGTTAGAGATATTTACATAATTTGACATTGAGATTAGCAAGATTTATGTTTTTCAGATGGTATAGATAACATATGTGCCTCCAAAATATAGTAGTTAAGTAAGATACATGAATCATCTTCAGTAGGTTACATTTTTGTAAAATTGTACTTACGATTTATTTTTTTTATCTTTCAGAACACATTAACTTTGGTTATTAGGAATATCTTACATCTATCGATTTTCACTATATTAAAAGCTTAACTAGTGTGGACAATTTAACTTATTTAAAGCAAACTAAACTACCAACTGGAATACTCATAGGAATATCCATCATTTTGAAATGATTTTGGAGTTAGCGTTAATTAGTTTTGCAGAATGTTTATGCTAAACGATTTAATGCGAAATCATACACTCAATTAAATTCATCATTAAAACAAATCTTTCATGAATTTTGTTTATGTCATGTAAACATGAATTTCACAAATAAAATAGAATTAAAAAAGATTCATATATTACACCCGATTCATTGACAATACCGTAGTTACTAAATTACTATTATTGTTAGTGAAAAAAATCTATAGAATTTTACAATGCTTTTCAAATTCATATTTTTTTTCACAAAAAAATCGTCCTCCAAAGTGTCAGTTTGCACTTCTCAATTTTTTGCTTTGAAATATCGACTTGTGTGTGATTTCTATGTCTATACTATATTAAAAGCATGAAAGCTATTAGAAATATTGTTGGAATTTTTTGTCCTTCATTAAAAAAACTGTGCTTTAGACAAAATCATCTGTTCATCCTTTTCTCAATTATTTTAATAGTATTAAACATTTAACTATTATAAATATAATAAAAATTAAATTGCAAATATTTTCTTATATTACTCAATTCATATATGGAGAATGCTTTTCTAACTACAATAGACTTAGTAAAAAGAAAAATAATTAAAAACTTTTCAAATAATAGGCAAAAAAAGTTTGAATATGTCCCATAAAAATAGAAGAAAAAGTATTACAAAAAATGTCTAAAACATAGTGAAAAAAAAAATGAAGGCCCAAAAAAGAATAGTATACTTTTCATTTTAAGTGCAAATTATTAACTCAATATTTTAAAATACAAATTTAATTATTTCCTTGAAATTAGGAAGTTCTTTTTGCACATGTTTGGAAGATTTTTTTTATTAATTTTCTATTTCCTTTTCAATTTTGACTTTGAGTTTTGATTCTTTTACCAAATTTACTTTGACAATAAAGGATTGAGAGAGAAAAATTAAAATTTTATCTTATAAAAAAGGAGTTTCTATAATTCTATTTAATTAATATTTTGATTAAATTTTACAATAAAAGTAGGTTAACTTTTTTTTCTTATTCTACTTCTATTTTTCTTCTTATTTTGATTTTTATGTAAGTCATCTTCTTTTATATATTAGCATCATTTTTACTGTCTTTTTTTTTTATTGCTTTTAGTTAATAAATTTGAAGATTATATAAGAATTCTACATAATTAATAGTTGACATTGGACTAATCCCCCTTTACTAATATCTTGTGTTTCTCTTTCAGTTGAGAATTTATCATCAAATTGAACAAAAGAAGCATGTTGATGCCGAATGAAATAATCAAATTTTTGTATGGTTTATCTCAATTTCCTGACAAATCAAAGGTTTTCTTTTTCTTTTTCCAACCATTTTTAGGGGAACAATTATTTTGATTGCCATGGATTTTGTTCTCTTTGATGATATTTGATAGCTTTTATGCCATTTTTTAATGTAACACTATAGTATACCTTTATTTATAGTAATTTTCATTCAGTTGTTGCTCCCTCTTTTTGAGCGGTAATTCGATCATTTGTTTACTTGACGAAACACACACATGCAATGCACGTACACTACTAATAATAGATATTTATTTTAGTTTGATTATAATTAGATTAGGTAAAGAGATCAAATAAGTAAATGATCTTCATATAATGTGGAGTTAAATGCAAATGTGAAAAATAAAAAAACAAACAGTAAATTATTTTTTTAACAGAAAAATATAAAATATTAATTCTTTAAAAACATATTACTCCATTATATAATTGAACAACCAGGGAATCAACACAACAATGAGAAGTAATGAGAAGTAGTACAAAGAGTTACTGTAATTTGTACTCTATGAGATTTTCCATTCCTACCCTTGGAGACACGTGGTTCCTCATTTTTGTTGTTTATTTTCCCTCTCTTAAACCTACTTCTCAACATTTTTCAAGTTTCTCCAATTTTTCTAGGCTATCTTTGTGGTATTACTTCTCCACATATATTGTAACTTCTTCAAAGAATTATCCTTTTTCTTATAATTTCTTATGGTTAGAGGGAGTTCTCTCAATATTACCAAATCAATCAAAATTATTTACATTGGAAAAACAGAAATCTCTTATCAACATGTCTATTTGAGCTGCTTGTTTCTACTCCTTTATCATATAGGGCCCATAAAAATATTTCATGGACTTTTAGGAAAACTGCTTATTTGTAACACCCAATAAAATTACCAAAATACCTCTAGAGGAGGATGTGCGCACAACGCCTCTTCTCATGCTCTATTCGCAAATTCAGGACCGGATTTGCAATCAGCATGAAAAATTGAGTGGGAAAATGGTCCCATTCGAATTTTAGAGAAACTGGGTCGAAAAATAATGTTTTGATCCGAAAATCAAAACAATAGGTGCGCGTCAGGGCTACAACGCACCCTGGACGTGGACCAACAATTATACTTTTTTAAAACTTTTCGACAGGGATTGGAAAAACTCTTTAGGAAAATTTCTGAGAAAAAAGCACTAATGCGAGCGAACTAAGTACTTCTGAGGTGAATGTTTTTTTTTAATTCATGAGGGGAATTCTAGACATTTCCTAACCCCTCATAAATGTAAATCGTGATTAATTAAGTTATCTTTAGTCGAAAAAAGATTTCTAAACCCCATTCTAAAGCCCCCAAACACACAAATTAGATTAGAGCTAGTGAGAGAAGAAGAGAAGAAGCGAGGTTTCTGATCCGAGGTTGAATCTTTCTTCTATTACAAGTATATAAGGCTACCAAAAGCGTTGGATAATGTTCATTCATGCACCCCTTCATTAATTTGAGTTGAGATTAGATGTGTTAACTGTATACTTTAAAACCTATGATTCTTGAGTCTTAAGTCTTGTATGTGTTGGAGTTTCGAGAATATATTTGAGTTAATTTATGAATTTCATCATTATTATAATGGTATATGTATATTATCTGAGTTCTTGATAACCTAGCCCTAAGCTTAGTATTTTTCTTACTCATTGACTAAATTGGAAATATGAATCTAACCTTCCAAACCAAGTAAGTTGAATATGATGAGTGTGTTTTCTTTTTCCTATATGCATGTATTGAATATCTATAATGTCTTATGTATTGAGCATGGATGATATGATGTCACTTGATCGTAATTCATAAGAGTGCACGATGTGAATAGAGTCTTGAGATGCTTTGTTTTGAGTTGCCATTTTGAGTTATGGAGTTAATTGAAAAAATTGAAGTTGAGTTTATTGAGATGAGTTTGAGTTGAAGAGCATATTTTAGTCTTGGAAAAGGTATTAAGTGCCAGTTGGGTGAGAGGAATCACCCTAGAGCTATGTTGCCAATGTAGGATGGATGCACAGGATAATTAAGGTGACTCATTTTCCCATTTGAGGAACACTCTGTTAGGTTCTAAGAGAGACAGTTAAAGGTTAACGTCCTATTCCTTGGAAAGTATAGGATGGACGTGGAAACGACGTCTATTTCATTGTACATCACCAAAACAAATAGTGGGGTGGAGATTTATGTCGATTAGAGAAACTTCCAAGCGAACACTTGAGTTGAGCATATCATGAATCTTTTGAACTGAGTTACACTAAATACTAAGTTTATTTCAAAAGCATGATATTCAAAACTTTGAACTTGCATCATGTTACTTGAGTTGAGTTGATGAGGAGTTGAGTCTTGAGTTTAGTTGGTTGATTTATTGGAGCCTTGCCTATTTCTTGAGCCATTTTACATACCGTGCATTCAACATACCAATGCCACTCGGCACTGCATGATTCCATAATGCAGATACAGGAGATAGAGGACTTCAACAGGCACACTGTTGAGGTCCAAAGTTCCCAAGTCCTGGATATCTTGTGAGCCTTCCTTGCTATTCGGAGGAGCCATTTTTATTTATTTTGTTAGTTACTTTATTTTCATTGGGTTGGGTAGCCATGTCCTATCATATTATGATCTAGACATTTTAGAGTGGAGGCTTCATAGACCATGAATAAAGTGTTATTGAGTACTTATTTTTTTAAACTTGATGTATCCATTTGAGACTATTTTATGATATCCTTATCTTTCCCTAATGTCTTTACATAGGTATTCTTCCGCTATTGAGTAAGATGTGACGATAAGTCCAAGTGGTTCACTCAAGGACTAGCAATAGTCTTTGAGTGGCAGTCACGCGTAGGGTATCCTCCCGGGGAATGACAAACTTGAGCTCAGCCAACCTCCACCTTAGAAGTAGATTTTTAGAGGATCCGTTTTGATGCTCACCCAGCTAGTGGCCTCCCAGCATAGCAGTCGAGGTCCCTAAGCCCCTAGCTCTAGCTCTTAGGAGCCAACTATTGCAACTAGGCTCAGAAACCTCTTGAGGATGAACCCACCAGTCGATACGAAGTCGAAAGTTGAGGAGGACCCACAAAATTTCATCGATGAGATGTGCAAGGTATTCAGGGCTATGCATACAACTGAGGTTGAGGGATTTGAGCTTGCCTCCTATCAGCTTAAGGATGTGGTGAACGTCTGGTATGACTAATGGAAGATGGTTGGGGTGAGGATGCTGAGCCTGTTGAGTGTAGTGAGTTTGAGAATGCCTTCTTTGACCACTTCTTTCCCCAAGAGTTGAGGGAGGCAAAGCTAAAGAGTTTGTGAATCTAAAGGAAAAGGTAATGACCATTAAGGAGTGCAGTCTCAAGTTCATTAATTTGTCCCAATATGCTCCAGATATGGTCTAGAACATCAAGGAATTGACGAGAAAATTCATATCTGGGTTGGGTGAACAGGTGAAGAGGGAGTGCGAGGCAGCATTACTGATCCTGGGCATAGATTTCTCCAGAATCATGGTGTATGCCCAGCAAACAGAGGATGATAAGAAGAAGGATAGAGAAGAGACATTGACTAAGAAAGCCAAGTCCACAGGGCATGAGACTATCTAGCAGAAGCAGGATAAGGGAGATAGATCTTACTTTAAAAAGAGGCATTCGGGGTATGCATGATCATCAACCAGTGCACAAACTCCAAACACCAGGAATAATCAGAAATCTCAAGGGTAGTCAAACTTTAGAGCACAGGGTTCACAGGCCAGTGTGACCCTTGGCGCAAGAGGGAAACCACCTTGTGGAAAGTGTGGCAGGATGTATCTGGGAGAGTTCAAGGACGGAGGAATAATGTAGCCAACAAGTCATTACTTGAAGAAATGCCAACTTTAGGGTAGTAAGGCGTAGTCCTCTGCTAGGATGCCACCATCCAAGGGTAATCAGAGAGGAGCTACACTTAGGATAAGCGGAGGGACAAATTGTCTTTATGCTATGGGGAACTGACAAGATCAAGAGGCTGCACCAGATTTTATGATGGGAATACTTCAAGTATTTACTTTCGATTGTTATTCTTTGCTTGATCCAAGGGCAACTGTGCCCTTTCTGATGCCATATATGGCTAAAAAGTTTGAGATTCCCCCCTGAGAGTTTACTTGAGCCTTTCCCTATTTCAACTCCTGTTGGTTAGTCTATCATAGCCAAGAAAGTTTATAGAGATTGTGTAGTGTCTATCTATCATAGGGATACTCTTGTTGATTCGGTTGTGTTAAAGATGTTTGACTTTGATTTAATCCTTGGTATAGACTAGCTCCATTCCTCCTATGCCATTGTTGACTGTAGAACCCGAACCGTCAAGTTTCAGTTTCCAAATGAGCCTATTGTAGAATGGAGGGGAGATTCTGTTGCACCTAAAGGAAAATTCATTTCTAACCTTAGAGCTAGAAAGTTAATCTCTAAAGGGTGCATCTACCACCTCGTGCGAGTCAAATATAATGGTATTGAGCCTCCTAGCCGTGAGTCAGTTGTCGCGCCCCAAAGTCCCATTAGGGCGGACTGGCACCTGTTGCCGATGAGGCTCGGGAGAACTAAGCTGTAACTATGTGCTTTCTATACATACTATAAGGTGTTGCTGCATTTGATATGCCTTTCAGAAAATAAACAGTGATAACAAGCCAAAAGGAAATGGATATGACTAGGCCGTTGGGGCCATGGTATTTAAAGTACGAGACTTGACCAAACTTTACTTTACATAGTCTACAAAGC
>JAABOM020079394.1:0-32620 GCA_011800125.2 Solanum clarkiae | reverse complement strand
TTTAAATTAATTCGGGAAAGAAAGCGGATTCCGGCTTTTCATCCCACCATTTCCCATTCACCAATATCAAAACCCAATATTATCTTCTCTATGTGATTGAATTGAGAATTAATTTGATTTATGCCCATTTTAATCTACTGAAAAAGGAAAGGGCTGATTCCTGCATATGCTAGTTTATTTAATTTTGTTAATTTTCAGTCATATATTTTATACGAAGTTGAAAATAGTTAATTTTATTAACGTTAGTCCCATAAGTTTGATATAAATTGGAAAATAGTCAATTTGTTCGTAATTTCTTTGGGTTTAAAAGGAAACAAAATAACTTTTTCTGTGGTGCACATCCTATATTCTTGGTATATTAGTACAATAGGATTAACATACATGGAAAGTGTATATTACCGCCTCTTTTTTAATTATGATTGATTGGAAGTCTTATTTTCCTAAAATAAAATATTTTACTTGCATATCTTTTGGTAAAATCAGGCAAAAGCAGGCTTGATTGACCGTATTTCTTTTTATGGTAACAATAATTAGGTTAATCGATTTGTCTTCCTTTTTTGCTACCCGACTAGTTTCACTATAAAAATGGTGTTCCTCAATTCATATTTGATCGAAGAAAAAAACTATATATATTCTACTGTCCTTTTATTTAAAGAAAAAAAAAGAAAGAAGAAGTAGTGATTAACGCTCTCAATCTCTACGAATTTTGTCACTCTCTTTTGTTGACTGGTAAAGTTTTTTTTTTCATATTATTATTTTCCGTATGCTAATGTTCTTTATTTATTTAGCAGGTCTTGGAGTTCAAGTCAAGGTGCGAAGAGTCGTCGGGGTGAGCTTGGAGAGATCATTGAAGATTTCTATTTTTTTGTTTAAATGTTGTATTTTTATTTTTTTGCAAAAATTGATGTAATAATAATATAGTAAAAAATCGGGGATCTAGTATAAAGGGGGAGGGAAAACTATATGCTAACTGCTTTTCTTTTAATTTTTTTTTATTTTTTTCTACATGCTCTTTTGTTTGTCTGAGGCAAATTTTTATCTAGGATCTTTAAATAAGTTTAGGACGAATAGTATTGAAGTGTAAAAAATAATTTTTTTCTTTTCATCTATTGTGCTTATAGGTCACGTTTCAGGACTTCTTTTTGTAGAAATTTGTTCACAGGATCTTGTTTAAAATATGTGTCATAGATATCATGTTTATATTTTTATGTCTTATTTAAATGTCTTTTTCAGATGACATGTTTATAGGATTTTAGTCTTGTTTTATAAATCATGTTTTAATATTATGTGCCTTAGTGAACATGTTCTTCAGTTTAATTTTTATGAGTTTTAGAAATCATGTTTAGGTTTAATTAATTCTTGCCAAATTATTAGAAATCATGTTCTAGGTTTAAATAATTTTGAAGCTATAGAAATCATGCTCTTAGGTCTTTTAAATTTGATTACGTAAATATCATGTTAATAACTGTGTTAATGAAATTAAAGCTAATTAAATTATTGCTTTTAGTCCTATTGCTAGAAATCATGTTTTAGGACTTTATTCTTAAACACTATGTTTGCGATAGGAACCATGTTTATAGGGTTTCATTTTAAAATGTTTAGTTATTATTTTGTAGTAGAAAGCATTTCTTAGGTATCGTAAATATGCTAGAAACCATGCCTATAGGAATTTAATATCTTCATTGCTTATAAAATATGCTTCGGTTTTAATATTCTTTTATTAGAAAACATGTCTATGGGAAATTTAAATAAGTGTTATGCTCCTTCTCTCTTAGTTATTTACAAAATCATGCCTATAGGAAATCTTTCTCTTCTTAATGTGATATATACACAATGAATTTTGCACTTTTTAATTTGTTTGTGTTTTCAAGCATGCTAATAATTTTGTTTGGAGGCTGTGTGAGACTTTACGTGGTAATTGGTGTCCTTATGTGTTTTGCATGATGCAAGGTTCTATAGGAGCCCTAAATTCTTTTTTAGTCTAGAACCACCAAAACTAGAATAGTCCAATGCATCTTAGACATTAAGAGAGACGTTAGGCACTTTAGGGAGACAGTTAGATTTTTTCATTTTTAAGTGAGCCTTTAAGTTAAAATAAATAAATCAACTCAGGAGGGGGCAGGGGTATATAGGACCCTCGAAAATGATGATCTAACACTCAAGTTTCAACAGGACGGAAGGTTGGTTTTCGTCCTTAGGCTTAAATAAGCTATGCGAGCTTAACTGGCAAAATCTTATTTTCTCTCTCGGAAAATAAAATCCGAGTAAATTGATCCAAGTGGAACAATAACTCATTTAGTATAGTATTTTCTCTTTATTTATTTTAGATTGCTTGGGGTAGTTACATTTATTTTATGTACTTACTTGTTTAAATTCTCACTTAGAATTAATTAAGATTTTCAAAATAAGAGATCTCTATTTGTTAAACCCCCACATAAATAAGAGATACGGTTGGCACCCGCCTTTGCGGACCTCGAGGGGTGCCAAACACATTCCCTTCGAGGTAACTTGAACCTTTACTCGTTCTCTGATTAACTTGACCTCAGCCTTAGACTTAGTTTTAGAATGATATCCTAATGCACTCAATCATTCGGTGGTGACTCTCTTAATTTTAATCCCAAAAGAGTCATTGCCACGATGTCGTCCAGGTTCTCATCTTTTTGTGAGAAAAAAATGGGCCGCGACACGTACTTACCAAGGTAAGAATCGTAATTGCCTAAATTGATCTAATAAGATACTTAAGGAATCATGTCTCTACTAACAGGTGATCCTTTCTAAGGAATAAAACCTCTACTGATAGGTGATCCTTTTCTCCTACCGTTGCATGTAATTATGGAATAATCAGATTCCATTAACGGTCTCATGGCTCTACTAATGGAGATCTTCTGCCTCTATTCGAGGTCCACTTAGTGTTAGGTTAACTCTTAATAGAGTAGATAGCATAAACCAATAAGTCATTTCATGTGGAGAGGTAATATCTATGTCACGAGCCAAGCCTAGGTCCTACATGTGATACGACGAATGAGAAATCCGAAGGCAATTCAAACGAGCTTCTTAGCATATCGTTTATACATCCTTGGCTACGGAATATGAAAGCAAATATTAAACACATCATTTCTAAGGGAAACGAGAATTTGGACTCACACTGTGGGGATAAATAAGAGAAAGAGATTTGCATAAATCACATAGCAAACAACATCTAAAGGGAGGGTAAGTATGACTCAAGCTATGAGGAAATAGTGGCTTAGGACTTTCACCATTTCCCGTCAACACCAATTTTATCAAATAACATCACATAAGAAATAGGGACTAAGGGATAAGTATCCATAAGGCTCAAAATCTCATCACAGGTACATAGCATAAGTACCCAACAACACCTCTAAAACATGAGTATGACTGGGCCCAAGATAAGTCCTAGGCTCACTCTCAAACTAGAAAGTAAAGTGGAATAAAGTCTCAACATAAGCAAGATAGAAACAGGATATTGTCCCCCGACTAAAGGACTCACCACTACAAATGATCTTCTCGAACAAATTTTGCTACGTAGAGGATATTGAGTAACGTCGGTCTTTACATGATTAAATCATGTAGGCAAAAAGTATGCATTAGTACTTTGAATGTACAAGTATGTAGGATGTAATATACAAAATATTAGTCATAAAACTAGTGAATAACATGATTATTTAGAAACATCACTTGAACCATAAAATATAAGATGAAGAGAGTCATAAAATTATCATACATAAGTACAATAGCCATATCGTTTGGGAAAGTGTTGCTTTTACATCAAAGAAAGAAACATCTAGTGTAAATGAAACTCTTGTAGTAATAATAAAAGAAACAATACATACTTAGAAAGAAGGTCATATACCTTTACAATAAATACAATTTCCTAACAAGGAACCATAACACATATGAAGAAAACTATTTGAACTTTAGAGACAATAAATTATACAACTTTAAACAACCTTGGACATGATATAAAGGAACCATCATAATCATCATAAGGGGGATAACTTAGGACCATAAGGAGATCTTGAACATATGGGAGAGCAACTTTTAACCGATATAAATCATGTGAGCTAAGTCATGGAGTCCCAATGTTTCCTATACACTGGAAGGAGGGGGAAGTCACTTACCAAGGCAACCTCCTAAGATGCCTAAGTGGATCCACTAAAGTGAGCTATTAAGCAACCTCTAATGATGGTTGGTCTAGAAGTCAACCTCCACTTCCGCTGACCCTTATTTCCTACGGTAGCACATAGTTATGGGACAATATGATTCTACTAATGGTCTATTGCCCTAGCTATAGGGAGTATGCATACATATTCCAAGGTTCACTCAGTGCTAAGTGTGTCTCTAATGGAATAACCATAGACATGAATCATAGAATCATCTAGTATGAAAAGGCATTCTAGTAACCCATCCCATAAGCCTTTTGAACATAGATCATCATCATAAGAGTAGCTCCTAGATCTTGTCTATGCCTCTATTATTGGCTTATCATCATTTCATAATCTTTACTAGGTGGAGGACTCGTACCTCAATCATTCATTTATTCTAACCATAACAAAACTAGTCCCATTGGACACATAAACATTAGCATAATCATGACATACACAACTTGTCTACTATAACATCATAAAGAGGGCATTACAATAATACATAGATTTCATAGAATTTCAACAAATTTCACAACATACTTGATATACTTTATCCTTCATTACATTCATGAACTTACATACATAGTGAAATATTTCCATCATACATAAGAAACTTCATCATTAAACCCTTATCAAAAGAAATCATTCGTCATTAGAGAATCCAAGATGATTATTGGGTGGGGTCATACATGTTTCTTTAAATCATGTAATTAAGAGGACAATGAATGAAAATAGTATAATTCATCAATTAAAATTATCCTTAAAACAACCCACAACAATCATACATATCATCTTTGAACATTGGATATAGAATAATATAATTTATCTCATAAAACTATCAAATTCATTATATCATCATAGTGTCATAATTTTATAACTTTAAATCATGTAAGATAGATCACAGGAGAAAACCATTAAAATTAATTCATGCAATTTCATGCAATAATTGGAGAATCTCAACATAAAATCCATGCTTAATAGAATAATTGAGACGAACCCATAAGAAATCAACATTTAATTTGAAGGAATTTACAAAAATAAGTTTTGGGACTCCATGGATTGAAGAACCCCATGGATGAAGACCCACATACCTTGTAGTCCTTAAAACTTAAAGAAGAGGACTTGAAAAACTTGTGATTCCTTTTTGGGAGCTTTGTCTTCAATGGAGATGACTTGATCTTTAAAAAAATTGAGATAATTTGATAGGGGATTTTTAGAGAGAAGTTGGAAAGGATTTGGGGTGTTTAGATAGAGAAGTAGGGCCTAAAAATAAGATATTTTCAAGGGTTTACATAATTAAGGAATTGGGATAGGTCCCAACTAAGTTCCTGGTATAAAAACAAAACTCGAGAAATTTTGAACTAAGGTGGGGCAGAGGCGCGACGTGCCTTTGTCGTAGACCCACTAGTTTGCGCAATTTCATAGAAAAATCATTTTCTAACACAGGTAACCTATACATCGTAGGTAACTATTTTCCTACATAATTTTGCCTCTTGAACAATAATATGAAGTTGAATTTGTAAAATAATGCAAGGATTTTAAGATATTAGAAAAAATGCATCATAAGGTCTTTTCGAGTTACTTTGAGGGGTGTTACAATATCCTCCCCTTGGGAACTTTCATCCTCAAATGTGAATAGATCCAGCATGAATAGAGTGGAACAACATCTATCAACTCTTATGAATGCAATAATGCAAACAAACATTGTTTCCATGCAACTTTCAAAGTCTCTAACATAGACATCATATTAAAAGCATGAGTAACACATTTTCATAATTGCACATGAAACTTTAATCAACTTATTCCATGTGAATGGATGCATAATAAGTAACATGTCAAGACTAAAATAAATTATGCATGAGAATGAACATAAACTACCATTATTACCAATATACTAACACAACCACTTACCAAGACATCAACCATAGCACCACAACCTATGAAACCATTTAGTACCAACCATCACCATATTCAAGGTAACACATACGTACCATCCATAGCAATATGATCTCTCTTTCTCTTCCCTTCCTAGAAGCCACTAAACAATCCATTCTCTTGTGTCGTAACTCACCACACTCAAAGCAACCTTCTTGGCCCATCAAAACTCTCCTGGGTGCATCTTACTACACTTATGCACAAAAGTATTTATCAAATTTGTTCCTATCTAATGGAACACTATTGGATCAAATGGTAATGACATTGTTAAGAAAAAGATGGCTTTTCTTGGATGAAGTAAAAATTGGATTCATGTAACAGAAGAAAGATTTCTCATTCTTTAGCCGAAAAGATATGTGGCCATGTAGAAATAACTATATGGGGCTCGTGGATCCTAGGTAAGTTTTCTATTTTTTTGACTAAGTGTTGGGGTTTCTATGACTAACTTTACAAGTCGTACATCACCATATGACTCATAGACTAGTTTGTGGAACCCAGTACTCAAAACTAGAGTTTGAATTTTCTAAGAAACCATGATTTATAGGCCATGAAACACTCTACGGATCATAATTAGGATTTCGTAGAGTTTGGGCACATCAATTTTTGACTGACCCTGCCAAACTATAAATAATAGAGTCAAACCCTAATTACAAAATCTAACGGGCCAAACCCTACCCCAAATTTTCCCAACCACCGACGGCTGCACCACAACCACTTTCTGGTAAGCTTTTTCGGAAACCTAGGGTCTCTAGTGTCTCATCACGTCCTTTTATTTCTACAATCTAATCACTTAATTTGGTAAATTTTTGGTCCTTTAAATACCATTAATTACCAATTATTATATGGTTAGGTTGAAAATTTTTGTTGAGTATGATTAACTTAGACACAAACCCATATATGCATATTAATATGATTGATAATTAAAATGTGGTTGCCCATACTTGAACACGTGTTTAGGACCAGAATTTGGTGTAGTTGCCTTGTTGTGTGCTTTGAATGATGTGTTAACACCCATGCAATCACTCATCATGTGAAATAAATCGATTATGTGTTTGAATTTAGGTGTTTGATGACATGGATTCGTGTTTTTATTGTGAATTCATTCAAACAGGGTCGAAAGGGTTGGGAAAGCATGCATAATAATTTTGATGGGATATATGTGCTAATTATCATACTGGGGTATTGGTTGTTGTGTTATGAATCATATGAGTGCGTGCGTATTGCTTTGATGCTGGTAGAATAGATTGCAAAAGTCGTTGGGGTCTGTATTGATAGACTTAGAAACTCAGGTGACTGAGTTTTCTGATATAAGAGTGGCTTTTACTACTCATGGAACATTCCACGAGTCATAGTTGCCCCTCGTATGAGATTCTAGAAAACTAAAGTTTCTGAGTAACCATCACATGAGACCTTCTATGAGTTGTAAAATGTTTTAGGGCTCGTGGATCCTTGCGTGTAAAAGATTCAGACACTGGAATCATCTACAACTCGGTCTATGACTCGTAGACTCTTCTACAAATCGTACCTAGTCTCATAAATGCCATTCCAATAAACAAATTTTATGAAAACTTATTTTATACGAAAGCTTTCTGCGGCTCGTAGTTTTCACTACGGCCCATAAAGGTACTTTTGTAGACCCATCTGCAACTAAGTCTGATATGTTTTTGCATTTTGTTTTCTGACTTGTGGGGATAACCAAGGTGTGTAAATATGTATATTTCAGGTACTATGCCCCCAAAATCAAGATGTGAGGAGATCAAAGCCATGAAGAGGAGGTTTAGAGATGATCCCTCAGGGGAGGCAAAAACCCCCACACTCAGTGGGTCACTAGAGGAGCTCAGTATCCAACCTGACCCGTATGCTGATAGACTATAGACTTAGGCTACCGCCAGACGTTGGCAGACCCAGGCTCTTGTCTTTCGTATTCCCTAGTCTGTGAGGGAGACCATGATAAGATCAGCTCTGTTCATATGATTCCGTCCAGAGAAGAGTCAAGCTCAGAGTCAGGTCCGGTTATGAGTTGGAGACAGAGTCCTCTGCCCATCCGCGGACATGACTATCACCCCAAAATGCTCTTACTAGTCGGTGGTGTATCACGAGGATACGAAACATATACATAATGGACGTGTCGACCACTGAGAGGCGCAACCCAGCCTGTTCAATTTTTGAGGAGCCCCCGGTCATCTCAAGCGGATTAGATAGTGTCCCCTGTCTCCAGTACACTATCAGATGATATAGGCTCCAGTGATTGACCAAATCACCAGGGAGATACTCCCCAACCATGGTACTGGAGTTCTACACTTCGTACAAAGCCACTGTTCAGAGCACTCTTCCTAAAGGGAAAAAACCCCTCGCTTAGCCCAAACTGACGCAGACCAGAGTAAGAGGTCAGTAGGTGGATATCTCGGAGACCACCATTCAGTGTATCTTCTTTGGACCCAAGTTCCCAACCCCCATATCCACAAGAGAGTTTGACCATAGAGTAGGATAGACCAGGGACTTGAATCTAATGAGAGATGTAGACCGTAGAGTCGGCTTGATGAGATGGGCTGTCAGTTTGATTGCTAAGCAGGGTCCAGAGCCTGCATGGGTAGCCACTCACTCGAAGTCTATTGAAAAGGATTCTCTTAATTTACTCGCCAAAATTTGGTGGGCGCTTGTTAGATCACATATCTGGTCGACACTTGCATATAATACTTTGACGTCAGAGCGAGTAGTGCTAGTTGCCAGCATCATAGTTGGCCATGAGATAGATTGGGCCTGCCTCACAACCAAGCAATGAAGCGACCCTGAAGAGGTCTACCTCCATTCCCTTTCCACGCTTGATCTACAAACTCTGTCTAGAGTCTGGGGTGGAGATCTTCATCAGCTGGGCTCACTGATCGAGGTCTAGTGTAATTTAGATACCATCCTGATTAAGACAGAGGAGAACTCGGTAGCACTCCGGCGAGCACCGTACCAGCCAGTTCCCATGGTAGAGATGTTTGCCCCAATGCCACTGCTTGAGGTTCCACCCACCACTACCACTATTGCTGCCACAAAGGATAGGCCCCCACAGATTGAGGCAGATGAGGAGAGGGGGCCCACTACTACTACTCTTGCACCACAGGCCACTTCATCATAGACAATACCCGCAGATATGGTTTATGTATCCACGGTATCTATTTAGGCCATGGCGCAACGACTATCACATGTTGAGTCTCAGTTGACTCAGTTGGTAAAGCAGATCAAGCCTTGGGCCCGCCAGGCGATTACAGAGTCATAGGGCTTCATGCAGGCATGCACAGTTGTTACTATTTAGGATCGTCTTTCTGTTATGGATGCCTACATTGATGCCTTTGAGTTGAGGGCCCAATAGAGCCTGAGTATGGCTAGGCCAGCAGATATGATGGCCATACAGACGAATATCCAACAACTTAGAGCCAACATGATTGCAGCATTTGCCGCACCCATGACATTAACGACTACACTCCCGGTGCTGGTAATGGATCTATTTGCTCCTTAGGAGCACACATAGTCTTCCCACAGAAAGAGTCCATGCCTGGATGATGATCCAAATGTTATACGATTACATGCGGAGCTGACAAAGCAGTAGGAGCTCAAACTTGTCTTGAGGCAGTCGTGACAGGAGGAGGAGATATGACAAGCTCGTGCACTTGAGAAGGTGAGAGGTGCTGGCCCATCCGATCATGGTGCTACTACTGAGGAGTCCACCACAAAGGTTGAGGGTGGTCAGACTCAGCTACAAATTGTGCTTAGGGGCCCAGGTATATTTTTTGACCCCGGTACTTTATTTTTTGTTGATCGTGTATATTGAATCTAATGCACCTCTTTTTCAATGGGGTGTGGGTAGTGATAGGCATCACAGAAGTCTGAGTAGCATTGGCCTATAACTATTCCAATTTTCGAATCCTAAAAGTTTTCTTGCCTGTGTTCTTTTTCTCCATGGATATTTATTTTTTGTTGAACCGGCATGTTTAGGTAGTATTGGTAGCATATAGTACTGATATTTGTGGCATATATGTGTTTTTGCACTTTTTTGTGAAAAATGATACCCATCAAACTTTTTATTAGTTATTCTAGATAGCAACCATGCATACTTAGGTGTGCTAAAAATGCTTGTTCTGAAAGAAAGGATAAAATTGAGATGAAAAGCATGACCTAAGAGTCTTTTATTGATAATGTAATCAGTGTCATGTGAATGTGAGTATGAGCAACTTGCTAAATTCATGTAGTGTGTTTCAATTCAGAACTTGCCCGTTACTCTGATCTAGACTTTAGGTTAGTTGGTCAGGAAAGGACCTTAGGCCATTGTTCATAATAGTCTACTTATCCTAAATGACCAACCAAATATGCAGAATATACCTTGATCCTAATGTTTGAGCCTGACATGTACCTCTTCTTTATCAAAAGCTAAATGACCTAACCTTATTAGTTGTAAAATCCTGAAATTGGCCCTGGTCCTTCCTTTGATATTGTGCACCTTGACTGAGGCAAAAAGTCTAAGTTGAGGATGGCTGCCAAAATAGGCCCTGGTTTTAAGGTTGGATAATGTGCACTTCAACTCAGGCCAAAGGCCTAAGTTGAGGGTGGCTGTGTAAGGGTAAAACACAAAATGAGGGGAAAAGTTAGTGATACATGGAAAAGGAGTAAAAATGTGTAATGGGTGCAAGAAAAATATGTGATGCCTTAATTATGACCTAAAAATAAAAATGAAGTGTAAATGCAAGACAAAAAGCTGAAACATGAAAAGAAAATTCACAAAAGCTTGAACTAGGAGGAAAGGGAGAACGGAATGAAAAGTAATAGTATTGGTAGGATAAAGTGTAGAAAAATGTAGTGTCAAAGAGGGGGTTTAGTCACTATGTTCCCAAAATATCATACCAAAGCCCTCTGAGCGTATGTTACAAGCCCATAAAGTCCTAAAGTGATCCTAATCCAAGTAGTCAAAGGTCTTAGTCATGAGTATAGGGGCAAGGATATGGTATTGGGATTGATACATGAATATTTTTGGTGAGAGTGAGTGATTTTACACAGTCCCGAGATTATACATGAAAATATCATTGGGGTGAGATATGTGACTTCTTTCTGTGAGGGCACTTGCACTGTATTATTAGCATTAGACTTATTCAATTATTGTGGCTTGTTGATAGTGCCTCGCTTATCATTGTTGCATTACATGCATTAGTCTATATTGGTTTGCTTGATAGCTATCTGATTGTGTTTTGAAAAGTGGTGTGGGTATCTATGCTTAAGTTTGATGAGATGTATGCCATTAGATTAAGCTCTACGCGTTACTGTGCTGCTAATATAGATTGAGTCCGTCGCTTGAGGACAAACAACAATTTTAAGTTGAGGGTGTCGATGTACTGTCAAAATACAACACTTTTGATAATTAAAACTTAGAATTTTATGTGTTCTCAATGCGATGTTAGTGGGTTTGATGTGTTTTTGTATTTATTTCAGGGTTGGCATTGATTTTGGACAAAATTTGCAGAAGTTGTTGATTTTAAGGATCGACGAGACCTTTTATGGGCTGTAGGGTATTCTACAGGCCGTGAAGGAGGTATCGTGTCCAATTTCAGTGAAGGGTGGATTTCTGAAGTTTGGTCTACGAACATAGAGATGAGTTGTGGGATACTTTAGGAGTCGTAGATCAAGTCTCGTACCCTGAGATCAGAAAGTGAAGACTTGCAAAAAGCTCATCAGATGAAACCCCCTATGGGTCGTAGAATTTTTACGAGCCATAGAGGGGTGCTGTAGAAGTCAAGTCCAAAATTGAAGCAGCAAAGTACGAAAGCTCGACTATGGGCAGTAAATCACTATACAGCCCGTAGAGCACCTTATGGAGCTTGCCAACCCAGTTGTCCTATTTTGTCTAGAATTTTGTGTTTTAAATATATAAATAGGTTTTTATTTTAATTTTCTTAAGAGGATTAGCATGAAAATAGTAAGATACAATAGAGGAAAACATTGGAGAGTTTGAGAGACACTTGTACGCTTTAATTTCATCTTCTAATTACAATCTTGTGATTCTCATTGAAGCTTGGATTTTCTTGTGCTTAATTCAATTGTGTAAGTGCTCTATTATGTTATTCAAATTCATAAGTCTTGCATCTACACAAACCATGAGTAGCTATATCCACAACTAGGGTTGTGGGAACCATGAAAAACTAACAAGGTAAAACTTTATAATTCATAATTCTTGAAAAGTGTGCATCCATGTATTAATTAATGCTCTTCATATTGCATGTTTTCTATTGGTGGACAACATTAGAACCCACTTAGTGTTACTAACTGGACCAGGGTATTAGTGAATAGGAAAAGAGATTAATTAATAGGATTCGATTGATGTTTCTCGTCTAATCAACTGAACTGGTCCAAGATGAGGTTGTACTAGGACAATAAGTAAGGGTTAGTAATGTCACACTGTGGGGATGGACCAAATCACGTAATGAAATTCGCCTCTCACCTGGGCCAAAGGATTTGGTGAACTTAACTTACCATTCTGGATGCTACACACTAGAAAAGAATTTGGTTATTAAGTGATAATAAGTTAGGGAATCATGGAAAACACAATACCCTAGTTTCTCTCCATATTGGTTAAACACTTGTTTTAGTTTAACATTACTTTCATTAGTTATTATCAACCCTCCCCCTTGGGGAGATAAGTTGGTTAATAATCCAAATTGCAAATATTGAATTCTTCTAAGTCTACCATCTTCCCTTGGGTTCGACCCTAACCTTGGTTAAGTTCTATATCTTGACAACGGTCGCTTTAGCCTAAAAAGAGGTGTAACATGGGTGACATCAATGGCCTTCTTGGAAAATTAAATGTGAAATAGCCCTCTTGACGATAAACATGAATGACCCTCTTGGCAAATTGACTATGAAATGGCTCTCTCGGCAATTGAACATGAAATGGCCCTTTTAGCAATTGAACATGAAATGATCCTCTTGACAAATTGAATATGGAATGGCCCTCTCGACAATTGACAATGAAATAGCCCCCTTGACAATTGAACATGAAATGACCCTCTTCGCTAATTAAATAAGAAATGGACTTCCTTGCAAATTAAATGTGAAATGACCCTCTCGACAATTGAAAATAAAATGGCCCTCTCCGCATATTAAACGTGAAATGACCCTTTTGCAACTGAACATGAAATGGCCCTCTCGGTAATTGAACATGAAATGACCCTCTCATCAATTGAAAATGAAATGGCCCTCTCGACAAATTGAATATGGAATGACCCTCTTGGTAAATTAAATATGGAATGTTCCTCTCGACAATTGAATATGGAATGTCCATCTTGGTAAATTAAATATGAAATGACCCAGTCAGCGAATTAAATATGAAATGGCCCTCTAGGAAACTGAATATGACATGGCCCTCTCGACAAATTAAATATGAAATGGCCTTCTTGACAATTGAAAATGAAATGAACCTCTCGGCTCCTGAAAATGAAATAGCCCTCTCGGCGAATTAAATATGAAATGGCCCTTTGAAAAATTGAATATGAAATGAATTGCCGGAGATTTGAGTAAGACAATATCGCTTATATCCTAGTCGTTCTCTAAGACTTCAAATATTTTCATTGCATTTGCAGAATATTTGTTAGTTTTAAAGTATATTGATATGTGTTGATCCTTTGGTTGCCTGTTCCTCATCTTTTCCTCTAATTGATTTCTTTGATCTCCCACTTCTTGGTAGACATAAGATGTTCCTTAGTAGATGTAAAACAAAAGTATATTATGACCAAGTATTTTGCCATGTACAAAATATTTTGGGAGAATAAGTTTAGAAAAGTAATTTTGAGAAAAGGTCACTGTCGAATGTCAAGTCACATAAAGCTCAGATAAACGTATTTGGCTGGAAGCCTCAGCACATGTGATAGCTAGCTTGAAAAGTTGGAATCTTCATCAGACTAAGGATGTCTGACACGGCTTTTCCAACGCTTTGCAATTGACTCTGAATTCCAATCGTACGGGAGATACGTGAAGTTCACTTCAAACTTTGACAATGTTGGAGATCACTTGAAATTAGTCTTAAATTTTTTATCATGCTCGGGATTCTCGAAATTATCTTCAAATGTCTATCGATACTTGATGAAAGTTTTGACTTCATCCTCAAAACTTTTTGTTCCAGTTAAATGTCTTGATAAATCATCATCTTATTAGAAGAACCTTGAGGAATTTTTGAGATTTTCTCAGAATTTTGTCCCAGTTGGGATTTTCAATATATCTTAAATTCTGATTTATTGAAAATGCACCTTTTGTGGAGAATGTTTGAGTTTTTCTTAAAAATTTTGTCCCAGTTGCATATAGTATTATTATCTCCAATGTTGTCTTATTGGGGATGATTCTACTCAGTGATAATTTTTTTAGTTCCTCCCAAAATTTTTGTCCCAGTTTCCATTATGTGAGTATGATTGAACTGTTATGGTGCCTATGTATCTTGTTGAGGAAGGAATCAAGCCAAATGTAGTTCCCTTCTCGGGAGATAAGGAAAATAGAAAAATTAAATATGAAAATGGCTGAAGACGACATAGGCCGCTTACGTATATCATTCTTGAGAATTCAGGTCAAACTTACTTCAACCAAAGAGAATGTTTAAAAAGGATAAAGGGATGACCGAAGCTGACATAGATTGTCTATATATTTCATTCTTGAATTCAGGTAAAACATAGTTCATTACAAAGGGGAATTAACTTTAAAACAAATAAAGTAACAGTGACAAGTAAAATAAAGCGTTTACGAGGAAAGAAATAAAAAAATTCTGAATCTTCAAATATAGGATCTCTTGACAACATCTGAGTTGATCGGTTTTGGACACTCTTGACCATCCATTTCTGACAAGATCAGGGCACCTCTCGATAGAACTTTGCAAACTATGTACGGTCCTTGTCAATTTGGTGCAAAAGTTCCCTTATATTCATCTTGATTAGGAAAGATGCATTTGAGAACCAATTGACCAATTTTAAATATTTGAGATCTCACTTTCTTGTTGAAAACACAAATCATTATTTGTTGGTATAATTCACCATGGCAAATATTAGTCATCCTCTTTCCATCGATTAAGGCAAAATGTTTGATTCGATTACAACCCCAATCACATTACTCAACTCAATTTCTTGAATGATTCTCAATGATAGTATCTCAATCTCGGCAGGTATCACTGCTTTGTTCCATGTACTAACAAGTATGGAGTTGCTCCAATCGATGTTCTGATAGTTGTGCAGTAACCTAGTAGGGCATATGACAACATATGTGCCACCCTCTGTGCTTATCAAACATCTTCATCAAAATCTTCTTAATGTTCTTATTGGTAGCTTTCACGGCTCCATTCATTTGAGGATGATATGTTGTTGAGGTTTGATGAGTAATCTTGAATTGCTCACACATTTCTTTTCATCAAATAATTGTTAAGATTTTCCCCATTATTTGTAATGATAGAAACTGGTATTCAGAATCGACTTATCAATTTGTTGCCAACAAAATCAGCTACCACCTTCTTTATTACAGATTTGTAAGAGCCTACATCCACCCACTTGGTAAAGTAATTGATGGAAACTAGATGAATCTATGTTGTTAGAGGCAGCTAACTCTATTGGACCAATAACATTCATGCCCCAAACTATAAACAGTCATGGAGAACTTATAGCTTTGAGTTCATTAGGGAAAGCTTGAATCACATCACCGTGTATCTGACACTGATGGCATTTTTACACGAACTTACAATAACTATGTTCCATAGTCATCCAAATAACCAACTCAAATAAACTTCTTCACCATGGTAAAGCTATTCATATGAGTACCGCAAACTCAAACATGCACCTATTCAAGGAATTTTGTAGCTTCTGTGGCGTCAAAACATCTAAGGAGACCCAAATCTGGAGTCCTCTTATAAAGGGTTTCCCCGCATGGAAAGAAGTTATTAGACATTCGACATATGGCCTTATTTTTATTGGAAGTAGCAGTTATGGGATAAGTTTCGATCTTCAAATATTTCTTTACGTCAAAATACCAAGGCTTTCTGTCTAGTTCTGCTTCAACATACAAACAGTGGGTAGGTTGCTCTTTCAAATCTATCTCTAAGGGATCACTATACATCATATCTGAATGCTGGATCATTGAGGAAATAGTGGCAAGGGCATCGACAACTCATTCTAAAACCTTGGGGTATGCTTAAATTCAATCTTTCGAAATCTCTTGCATAACCTTTAGACTAACTATACATATGGTACAATCTTTGGATTCTTTACAGCCCATTCTCCTTGACTCTGATGAATCAGTAAATCTGAATCCCCAATAACTATATCTTAGACATTCATATCGATAGCCATCTTAATGTCAAGGATGCAAGCTTCGTGTTCAGCAATGTTGTCGAAATCAAAGTTTTGGAGCCATAGGATAATCTTGGCCAGATTTTCATACCAAGACCGCTCTAGTTCCACTACCTTAGCAATTTGCTGCTTCATCGAAGAACATCCGCCATCCAGGATATTCCTCAAAGATGTCTTCTCCTACAAATGATATCTCTTCATTTGGAAAGTAAGTTCTAAATGGCTCATATTCATCATCAACTGGATTTTCCACTAGATGGTTAGCTAATGCTTGCGCCTTGATTGCTTTTTTTTAGTAACGTATAGGATATCAAACTCACCTAAAAGCATTTGCCACTTGGCTAAGCTTCCAGTTGGCATTGCCTTTTCAGAAAGATATACCTCAAAGGATCTAGTTCTGAAATGAGGTATGTGGTATATGAAGATAGGTAATGCCTCAATTTTTGAGCAACCCAAGTCAGAATATAGCAAGTCTTCTCCAAATAAGTATATCGAGCCTTTTATGAAGTGAACTTCTTGCTTAGGTAGTACATTGCTCGCTCTTTCTTCCTTGTTTCATCATTTGGCCTAGTACACATCCAAATGCATTATCTAAGACAGATAGGTACAACAACAGTGGACTTCCTTCTCATGGAGGGACCAATACAGGTGCATTACAGAAGTAACTTTTGATGGTATAGAAAGCAGTTTGACATTCTTTGGTTTATTATATTAATGCATCCTTTTTCCAAAACTTAAAGATGGGCTCACAAATCAACATGGATTGAGTTATAAATCAATTGATGTAATTCAATCTTCCCACGAAACTCATAACTCTTCTTTTTTTGTCATTGGAGGAGGCAACTTATGGATTGCTTTGATTTTAGAAAGGTCGAGCTCAATACCTCTTCTACTGACTATGAATCCCAACAATTTACAGGCGAACACTCAAAAAGCACACTTAGCATGATTTATCTCATTTTTGACATTTTCCATTTAAGCTAGAAGTCTGCAATGCAGACCGATATGATCTATATGTATTCTGCACTTTCCATCTTTTTAACATTTTGAAGTATTGTTATCCCAGTATGTGACATGAACTGGGTTCACCATAGTGTATTTTGCACTTTTTCTTCTCGGCTATTTTTTAACTGCCATCAAGCTCTGTGATGCGGAGGTGTTCCCTCATTGTGTATTTTGGCTCTTCATTGCTCTATTTCTCCGGTTGTTTCCTCTTGTTTCATTATTATGGATTTGGACCCTATTTTTGCCTTGAGTCCTACAAACACAAAAAGGTGCTTCTCGGCCAAGGTTATCTAGAAATAACAAAATCACAAAGAAACCACATAGACTCTACGAATTTGTCCTAAAATCAAGCTATAAATGTGGGTAAATTTGGATATTAGGTATATAAATACGTATAAGATCATACTACTATACTTTTAAGTATAAGCTCATCCTGTTGGATTGTAGTTCCACTTTAGAAACCAAACATCTTTCCCAAACATCGATCCCCATCTATGAGCCTAGTCTACGACTCAATCTACATCTCCTAGATGCCTTCCATAGTTCCATCAAAATTTTCAAAATTTTTCTTAGTCCAGTACCCATCTACTTCAAAAAGAATATATTAGTACTTGGAATATACTAAGTATCCAGGGCGCAATGCAACAAGGAACATAAGTCATAATTAACAATTTGCATAATCATAATTAATGGATATCAACTCAATATGACATAAATGTTCAATGCCTTATTAAAAATCATGCATGAAAAGCCATCAAGTCACATAATATATCATACATAGATAGCAAAAAGACCATAACCGACATGTAAGACCAAGCGACCTACTAATTGGAATCCCGAGTTCACTCTACACTAGACTAGGAGTGGTCTACTTTGCCATGGTAAACCAAACACTCACCTTACAGGAATTCCCCCATTTTTGAAAGTTCTTCATAAACACCTTATGGGAACACCATCCTTTTCGGTTAATACATGATAAGAACCTTACGTGAACACCACCCTTTTTGACATTTAATTAATGTGTGATATATGGGAACACTACCATCTTTGGTCAATCATGCAACACAGGTTATATGGATCCACTAGCTAATTCACAAACCCGTGGTGGCAAAATAGTTAAGGGATAATGGTTATCTACCAAGGTCCTCTTGGTGCTAGGTCACAATCCCAAGGAATATTCAAATCATACTTATAATTATAATATGTAAAGCCTTATAATATCATAATATCATCATTGAGTAGCTCTTCAAAACCAAAGGTTCATAATATCAAAGATAGGGCTTCATAACTTTCACCATATCCTCAGAGTTCTTAGCATGCATAATAGCCCTTCAATTTTATAACATTTATAATTTACATGCCTCGCCGTAAGGCCTTTATTAACATAAGAAGCTTGGTACACGACTTTAGTTAAACTTGGTTGGTATGCTTATATGCTCAAAATCATGCTAAAGTCAAGATTTAGGATATGAGAGAGTAAACAAAGTCCTTTTCAAATCATTCAAAGTAACCCACCATAATAAAATAAACCTTAGTTAGGGCTTCCTTAACCCTCATAAAAATCTATAAATTTCACATAGCATTTCAATGCAATTTAGTGTACAAAGGTAGAATACCATAGATTACTTAATAACAGCATCATATAAAAAAGTTTATAAAACTTCCATAAATTTTCATGACTAGAAAATATATGAGGAAGAGGAATGATTGAGATTTGGGAGGAAAGGTTTCGACAAATCAAAACCCACATACCTTACACGTTGCCTTGAACTTCTCTATTCCACCACCAATCTCCTTGACAACCATCAAGATCCCTCTCAAAATCCTTAGTACCTCACTAATTGCTTTTCTGATGGAAGCAGCAGTCATATTCCACATGTTGTTCACATCCTCGCTACTACTCTAAGCCCCCAAACTATCAAGACCCAAGCCTAGGACCTAGATGTGACACGGTGAATGGGGAATCCGAAGGGACCCCAAACAAGTCTCTTAGCATATCATTACGCATATTTGGTCGCAAAAGCAATTTAATAACAATAGACAATAGAAATAAGGGTAAAGGGACTAAGGGAAGTCTTTCATAGCATTAAAATATACAAGAGTCAAGAGAGTCAACGCTCATAACATCATTACATAACTTTCCAAAAATACCTCTAAATATAGAACTTAGGGGGGGCCAAGACAAGCAACTGGGCCCACCCTCATAGTCAAAACATATAATAAAGGAAAGAAAGTCTTTATACATACCATAACATCAAGACATCATTCCCGAATTAAGGACTCACCAACTTGCTTTGTAGAAATAGTACTAGCCACGGGGAGGATGAGGATGATCGTGAGGAGCTCCAGTTCCTACATGGTAACATCATATAGGCTTAGAGTATGCTTTAATTCATTTGAATATATTAAGTGCATAGGATGCGATGCAAAAAGAGATAGACAACATAATCAAAATGCAATACCATAGGCAATGGATAGCGTAATAACAATACGACATGTATGAATGATACTTGAAATAAAATATACTAATATAGGACATATTACATGTGAAGGAAGAGACCATCATCATAGACCAAGAAACTTAGTACTTGGAATCCAAGGTAGACCACCCCTTAGAAGTGATTGAGGAATCAATACCTCAATTGGTTGATAAACATGACCACTCTCCATCGGAAGTAATTTAGGTATCAACCCCTTAATTGGTTGATGGCTTACTACCCTCATCGGAGGCGATTGAGGTATCAACCTTTCAACTGGTTAATGAACATGACCACCCTTCACCGGAAGTGATTGAGGTATCAACCTCTCAATTGGTTGATGGCTTACCACCCCCATCCGAGGTGATTGAGGTATCAACCCCTCAATTGGTTATGGTTAACTCACAATACTATGGATACATATCATAAAATCATCACATAAATACCATCCTTTCATCATCATATAGTTACTTAATTCATATGCCAATCATTAGGCCTTCAATAACTCAAGATACATTAACCGGATATTTTATCAAATACTTGGTGGGTTTGCAATGCTAATGTAAAACCATGCAATTCAAGAGTGAAATCATGCAAGTAAACTTGAAGTAAATCAACCCACCAATAATAGGTAATACCATTACGCAATATACATCAAAACACTTCGTCAAATCTCAAGATGGATCCAAGATTTATAGCTCGAAATATGCTCAAACAGTCACACTTTCATGAAACTCCGACATAGTTCATAGTCAAATTCATAGTAAATAAGACCCATAAGTAAATCAACTTAGAGATATGAAGTTTATGTAAAAAAGAAGCTTGAGCACCATGGTTGAAAGGATCCAATAGTTGAAACCCACATAACTTAGCTTTGGATAATTCCTTGATTAAGATTGAGATGAGAACTTGAAGTTGAGTGAAATCCTTATGATCCGGAATGAGGTTTGGCACTTGAATTTCTGGGTGAAATATTTGTCTAAGTGTTTGAGATGAGTATTGGGAAATGTCTTGTATGATATGATGGTGAAAATGGATAAGTATAAGTATTTTTACACATAGGAAGATTTAGGCCCAAGACCCCAAATCCTTGGACTGAGATAAAAAAAAAAAACTAGCACAAAAATACACAGAGGCGCATCCTTGGCACTTCGCACTAGAGCGCGGAAACCTTTCTGGAAATCATATTTTGTGATTTTTAAATTTTGATACGATTGCTATAAAATTAGGGTTGGACCCATCTCCCACTTAATTTTGCCCCTGATCAAGAATATGAAGTCAGACTTTTGATATCACACACAGATTTTGAGATATATGAAAATTACGATTCCGGGCACTTTCGAAGCACATTTTCGGACACTTTTTGGGGTCGTTTCAATATCTCTTCCTTGAGAACATTCGTCCCCAAATGTCAAAAAAATGTATATAAGAAGAATAATCATGAAGAAATCAGCCCCAACAAGAATTTAATAATGCACTTAAACTTCATTTCAAAAATCTCAACATAAGTGTCAAAATTACCATGAACTTGTCAACATAAATATGAATGTATGCAAATAACATATAGGGCTGATACATGAGACATGAAGGCTTAGAATTACTACCTTAGGGTTGAGTAGAATGGAAGAGATAGAGATATCATTTTTGCATGTCTGCTTCGGCCTCCCATGTAGCACTTTCGACTTGTTGATCCCTCAAAAGGACCTTAACGGAACTCACATCCTTGTTCCTCAACCTCTTCACTTGTCTATCCAATATTTCTACTAGAACCTCTTCATAGGTCAAGTTGTCTTCAACAAATACCCACAACATCCAATGGAACAATAGTATTTGGATCACCCACACATTTCCTCAACATAGATATATGAAATACCGGATGAACCAAGTTCATTTCACTAGGCAACTCCAACTCATAGGCTACCTTACTGATCCTCCTCAACACCCTATAAGGACCCACATATCTTGGACTCAACTTACCCTTCTTACAAAAATGAACCACGCCCTTCATGGGTGAGACCTCCAGATAGACACAATCACCAACTTTAAATTCAAGCTCCCTTCTCCTCACATCGGCATAGGACTTTTGACGACTTTGGTCCATTTTCAACGTCTCTCTAATCAACCTTACCTTCTCCATAGCCTCTATGACCAAATTCAGACCCAATAATGTCATTTTCCTTAACCTCAAACCATCCAATCAGGCACCTACAATGTCTACTATAGAGAGCCTCAAAAGGAGCCATACCAATGCTAGAATGATAGCTATTATTATAAGCAACTCAATCAATGGAAAATGGTCATCCCAACTACCCTTAAACTATAGAACACAAGTTCTAAGCATATCCTCAAGAGTTTGGATAGTTCTTTCGGCTTGGCTATCTGTTTGAGGGTGAAAGGTCGTGCTAAGCTTTACCTTGGAACCAAGACCTCTTTGGAAGGACCTCCAAAAGTGTGAAGTGAATTGAGCACCACGATCCAATACAATAGGCAAGGGCACCCCATGCAATCTAACTAACTTATGAATGTACAATCTAGCATAGTATTCGAACCCATAAGTAGTCTTAACCGATAGGAAATGAGCCGACTTTGCCATTCTATCAACCACAACCCAAATAGAATCAAGACCCTTTCTAGTCTTAGGAAACCCAACCACAAAATCCATGTTAATTTCCTCCCACTTCCAAGTAGGAATCTCTATATCTTGGGTTAGGCCAGCTGGCCTTTGATGCTCGGCTTTGACTTGTTGACAACTATGACAACCGGACACAAATTTGGAAATGTCTTTCTTCATACCTCCCCACCAAAACACATCCCTCAAATCTCTATACATCTTGGTAGAATTGGATGAATAGAATAGGAAGAATTATGAGCCTCATTCAGAACCTTCTCCCTCTAGCCATCAACACTAGGTAGACACAACCTACCTTGGTACCTAAGGGAACAATCTCCCCTTCGGGAGAAAACCTCCACCTTGTCCTTTCTGACCAAGGCCTTCAATTCTAATAAGGAGGGGTCAAGATCTTGCTTTGCGTTTATCTCATCAACCAAGGAAGATTTTGAGCCATCAACAAGCACAATACTACCATTATCAACATCTTCCAACCTAACCCCCAGTCTAGCCAACTGATGGACCTCTCTAGCCACCTCTTTGCCCCCATCATCAATATGAAATAGGATACCTATAGACACCTTACTCAAAGCATCCACCACAACATTAGCCTTACCGAGATGATACTGTACACTCATATCATAATCCTTAAGAAGCTCTAATCATCTTCGTTGCCTCAATTTGAGATCTTTTTGAATGAACATATATTGAAGGCTCTTATGATTGGTAAACACATCAACATGCACCCCATACAAATAATGATGCCAAATTTTCAAAGCAAAAACCACGGTGGCCAATTCAAGATCATGAGTAGGATAATTCTTTTTATGCACCTTGAGTTGTCTAGAGGAATAAGCTATCACCTTACCATTTTGCATCAAGAAACAACCCAAACCAATCTGGGAGGCATTACAATACACAACAAACCCTTCTAACCCTTCTAGTATAGACAAGATAAGAGCAGAGACAAGCTTATCCTTCAAGGTTTAGAAACTCTTTTCACACTCATCGGTCCATGCAAACTTAACCTTCTTTTGAGTTAACTTAGTCATAGGAGAAGCAATAGAAGAGAACCCATTCACAAATCTCTGATAGTAACCCACTAAGCCCAAGAAACTTCTATGTCCGATGGTGTCAATGGTCTAGGCCAATTCCTAATCACATCCATATTTTTAGGATACACCTGAATACCATCCCCCGACACCATATGACCTAGAAAAGAAACCTCTTTCAACCAAAATTCATATTTCTCATACTTAGCATACAACTTCTCTTCCCTCAATTTTACAATACCACCCTCAAATGACTCACGTGCTTCTAATAGATCCAGATATTATCGATGAAAAACACAACAAACAAATCAAGGTAGGGTTTAAAGACCCTATTCATAAGATCCATGAAGATAGTCAGTGCATTGGTCAACCCAAAAGATATAACCACAAATTCATAATGCCTATATCTAGTCCGGAAGACCGTCGTGGGAATGTCAGACTCCCTCACCTTTATTTGATGATACCTGGACCGAAGATCAATCTTAGAGAAGTGACTAGCCCCTTGAAGTTGGTCAAATAAATCATCAATCCTTAGTAGAGGAAACTTATTCTTATTGGTGACCCTATTAAGTTGTCCGATAGTCAATACATATTCTAAGATACCCATCCTTCTTCTTCACAAACAACACCGGTGCACCCCAAGGTGATTGGCTAGGCCTAATAAAACCCTTCTCCAACAAATCCTCAATTTCTCCTTGAACTCCTTTAACTTTGTCGGGGCCATACAGTAAGGGGGAATAGAAATGGGTTGAGTATCGGGGAGGTCTCTATCAAAGTCTATTTTCCTTTCGGGAGGAACATCGGGAAGGTCATTAGGGAAGACATCTAGGAATTCATTAACCATCAGAACCGGCTTTATGGGAAGGACTTTAGACTCCAAATCCCTAACCCTTACAAGATGACAGAGACACCCCCTAGAGATCAAATTTTGGGCTTTAATGCAAGAAATAAACCTACCCTTGACCACCGCATCATGACTCTCCCACTCAAGGACGGGTCCATTTGGGAATTGGAACTTGACCCTATGGGTTTTACAATTAATAGAGGCATAATATGCATGCAACCAATCCATCCCAAGAATGACATCAAAATCTACCATATCCAGCTCAACAAGATCACAAGGAAATATTTTATGCAAGATGCAAATGGGACAATTTCTATAGATCTTTCTAGCAACAATAGATGCACCAATATGAGTAGACAACAATTACGGTTCAACATAAAACTTTTTGGCAACAAAAGGGGTGGCAAAAGAAAATGTGGCACTCAGGTCTATCAATGTATACACATCAAAATCAAAGACTTTTAACATACTGATAACGACATCGGGTACCTCATCTACCCCTTGCCTTCCTTGAAGAGCATAAAACCAATTGTGTCTTAGGTAACTACCTTGTTGGCCTCCTCTCAACAAAGGAACCGCATTAGCACCCCGTCCTTGAGGACGAACATCCTTACCCTTGTTGTGATTTTGTGGACAATCAATCATCTTGTGGCCTACTTCCCCATAATCAACAGAATCATTGGTATCCCTTAAGCATGGGCCACCATGGCCTCTACCACATCTTGGGCACATAGGTCTAGGCACCACACCACCACCTTCTTGGGGCTTTGGGTCATCATGAACAAATCTACCACTAGGAACATAGGAAGACCTTTGGCCTTGGTGAAATCGGCCACCCTTGGGAGTTTGGAACTTACCATAAAAATGGGCCCTCTTAGCCTCATGGACCCTTCTCTTCCTCAATTTCTCTCCCTCTAATTGCTCGACATAAGTCATCAAGCGGAAATTCATGTCACTAATCAACATAGTAGCCCAACACTCCTTATTTACCAAATCGGATACACCCATCACAAACTTATTCATTTTAGATCTTGGATCGGCCACTAATTGGGGAGAATATATAGAGAGTTAGTTGAACTTGAAGGTATACTCCTTCACACTCATCGACTCTTGCTTCAAGTTCATGAACTCCATCATTTTGGCCTCCCTAAGCTCAAGAGGGAAGAACGAATTGAGGAAAACTGCCTTAAACTCCTCCCATAGAATCATATTGTTGTTCCCCTTCTCCCCCTTCTATTAAGTATACCATATTTGGGTCACCCCCTTGAGTAAGTAAACCGCCAACTCCGCCTTCTCTTCCTATCTAACACCCATGATAGCCAACACCCTGTATACCTCATCAATAAATTCTTGAGGGTCCTCATCCACTTTAGACCCATTGAATTCTAGTGGGTTCATCCTCGTAAAGTTCCTCACCTGAGATACCGAAGTAGGAGCATGAGGGGCTTCGGCCCCTTGGTTGACTTGATTATCCATGTCTTAAGCTAGCAAAGTGATAGCATCCCGGAGCTCACCATAAGCCGGTTGTTCCTCGGGTGTGTGGGCTCTTCTTCCTCTTGTGTTAGGCATGATCTAGCATAGCAAAGAACAATCATTAGGTTGAAAAAACCTTAACTCCTATAGCACAACATAGAGTAAGAAGAAGGGAGACATTTTCCTAGAACGTCTCAAAGACTCTTACCCATAGTTGTGGTGCACAACACAACCATGAATAAGACTCTAATAAATGTAGTGTGTTGGATGCCGGGGACCATCAAAAACCTAGTACTCTGATACCAAGTTTGTCACGACCCAAGCCTAGGGTCTAGACATGACACGGTGAATGGGGAACCCAAAAGGACCCCAAATAAGCCTTTTAGCATATCATTACACATCTTTGGTCGCGGTAGCAATTAAAAAATAATATAGAATAGAAATAAGGATAAAGGGACTAAGGGAAGTCTTTCATAGCATTAAAACATACAAGAGTCAAGAGAGTTAAGACTCATAACATCATTACATAACTTATCCAACAACATCTCTAAACATAGAACCTAGCGGGGGCCAAGACAAGCAACCAGGCTCACCCTCATAGTCAAAACATACAATAAAGGAAAGAGAGTCTTTATACATAACATAAGATCAAGACATTGACTCAAAATTGAGGACTCACCAACTTGTTTTGTAGATATAGTACTAGCCATGGGGAGGATGAGAATGATCGTGAGGAGCTCCAGTTCTTACATGATAACATCATGTAGGCATAGAGTCTGAATTAGTATGTTTTAATGTACTAAATATGTAAGATATAATGCAACAAGAGATAGGTAACATAATCAAAATGCAATATCATAGGCAATGGATAGCGTAAATATGACATGTATGGATGATACTTGAAGTAAAACATACTTATATAGGACATATTACATGTGAAAGAAGAGATAATCATCATAGACCAAATAACTTAGTACTTGGAATCCAAGGTAGACTACCCCTTAGAAGTGATTCAGGAATCAGCCCCTCAATTGGTTGATGAACATGATCACCCTCCATCGAAAGTCATTGAGGTATCAACCCCTTAATTAGTTGATGGATTACCACCCCCATCCGAGATGATTGAGGTATTAATCTCTCAATTGGTTAACAGATATGACCACCCTCCACCGAAAATGATTGAGGTATCAACTCCTCAATTGGTTGATGGATTATTACCCCCATCCGAGGTGATTGAGATATCAACCCCTCAATTGATTATGGTCAACTCACAACACTATAGATACATATCATGAAACCATCACATAAATACATCCTTTCATCATCATAAAGTCATGTAACTGGATGCCAAGCACTAGGCATTCAACAACTCAAGATACATTAATCAGACATTTTATCAAGCACTTGGTGGGTTTGCAATGCTAGTGTAAAACTATGTAATTCAAGAGTGAAATCATGCAAGTAAATTTGAAGTAAATTAACCCACAAATACTAAGTAATACCATCATGCAATATACATCAAAACCTTCATCAAATCTCAAGATGGATCCAAGATTCATAGCTCAAAACATGCTCAAACAGTGACACTTTCATGAAACTCCAACATAGTTCATAGTTAAATTCATAGTAAATAAGACCCATAAGTAAATCAACTTTGAGACATAAAGTTTATGTAAAAAGGAATCTTGGGCACCATGGTTGAAAGGACCTAATGGTTAAAACCTACATACCTTAGCTTTGGAGAATTCCTTGAAGAAGATTGAGATAAGAACTTGAAGCTTGAGTGAAATCCTTAAGATCCAGAATGAGGATTGACACTTGAATTTTTGGGTAAAATATTTCTCTAAGTGTTTGAGAGAGTATTGGGGAATATATTGTATGATATGACGGTGAAATATAGCTAAGCATAGGTATTTTTATGCATGGGAAGACTTAGGCCCAAGACCCAAAAGTCTTGGACTGAGATGAAAAAAATTGGCACAAAAATACACAGACGCGTGCCCTTGGCACATCGCACCAGGGGTGTGGAAACCTCTCTGGAAATCGCATTTTGCGATTTTCAAATTTTGATACAGTTGCTCTAAAATCAGAGTTAGACCCATTTCCCACTCAATTTTGCCCCCTGATCAAGAATATGAAGTCGAATTTCTGATATCACGCATCAATTTTGAGATATATAAAAATTAAGCTTTCAAACACTTTTGAGGCACATTTTTGAGCAATTTTTGGGTCGTTTCACAAACCAATCAATTTGTCCTCCATCTTTTGAAAAAAGGCAAGAGTCATGCCTCGTATTTAATCCTCAGTCGATCATAAAGGATCTTCTACCTCCTCTTCCTCTTAATCTCCCAGTCTATCACCAAAAGCCTATGTTAGATAGTAATATTTCCACTCGAAATAACCTTTCAATCCTTATAAAGGGCTCTATCACCCTTCCGAAGGAATAAATAATTTATCTGAGTCTTAGTTACATTGCTATGAAAGATAGCTAAGTGATTTTTCCTCTTCAAATAACACAAGTTAGCAATAACCAACTAAAAAATTCTAGCAAAATTCAGGTAGCACATGAGAACAACCATGGACCACTTAATTTCAGCTTTATTATGTAACAATTACATTCTTCAACAACTTGTATATATCTTTTCTAGTACCTGATTCACCATTTGTTAACTGCTTCCCTTCCTTTGAGTTGCTTCATTAAATTTATTTTTTATTTTTATATGTTATACTATTAGTTTGATTGATATGCCTTTAGTCACAAGTGAATAAATAATCCAAGAATATCAAAGGTATGAGCACAAGGCATCATTGAGAAAATAATATACCAAATAATTTTGCACCATTATTTTTGTGTGTGTGGTGCGGTGAGGGAGAATGGGCGGAAAAACGGCTCTTAATAGAAAATATTTTATTACCAGTATCTACAGTACTTTTATTCTCTTATGATGGTATAGTGGTGTGGTTGAGCCTAGATGTGATATTCTGTTGTGCCCTACAGGAAGGAAACAACAAAAAATTTAGAGATAAGTGTCAAAAGTACATTTATACATACATACATACGTACGTACATATATATATTTGAGATTTATACCTATACTATTGAAAGTGTGAATTTCACATCTAAACTATCACTTATTAGTTTGAAAAACATATTGGAATATGTAACAAACTCTCTTTTACTTGAAAAAACTTTGACACATGGTATTCCACATGGATAAAATATCACATCTTGACAAAAATAAATTAAATTATTAATAGTAGTTAAAAGTTAGAGATTAACGTATTATTATGCCGAAAAAAAAATTTCCTGAAAAAAATTTGTAAATTATTTATCCTATTTCACTCCACCTTGTCCTCTCCATCCTCACCCCCACCCCCACCCTAACAATCAACCACCGTTTTATTTTTTAAAAATTTCTTTTTATAACATTTTAAAAAGATTTAGATTTCATCATCTACTCCACTCCCTCCTAAGAAAAATTGATATTAGTTTATATATATACTAATAAAGGCAGCCCGAGCGTTGCCCGGGGCCAATGAATATGTTTGATTATTTTTATTGATTATTTTTACACTCTTATTTGTGCGATTAAATTTAAATTTAAAATATGATATTTCATTCGTTTTAATTTGTTTGTCCTTTTTTTAGGTTTATAGACACTGATTAAATTCAAGAATCAAACTATTAAATTGACAATTATGATGACATGTAATGCTTTTTACATCATTTTAAGTAATATACATATATATATTGATTTATATATATATATAAGTACTTCTTTTTTGACAAAAATATAGTCACTGAAAGATATTAAAACGGTTAATTAATTTTATTTGTCCAGTTTAAAAGGAAATTTATTCTAATTTCACTATTTACATGACCTAAAATAATTGATTGGGGCGATATAGTAAAATCATAATTGAAGCGGCTAAAGAAATATAATCAACCAGTTGAAACAGACACATTAATAAGTAGCTGCCATAGAAAGATTTAATTAAAAAGTCCATGAAATATTTTTATGAGTCATATATGATAAAAGAGTAGAAGCAGATAGCTCAAGTAGACATATTGAAGGAGAGTCGACTGCTTTTTCGACGTGGATAATTTTGATTGGTTTGATAATATCGAAGGAAGTCTCTCTAATCATAAGAAATTAGAATAGAAAAGGTAACTCTTTGAGAAAGCTGCAATATATGTGGAGAAGTAAGACCACAAAAATAGCCTAGAAAAATTGGAGAAATTTGAAAATGTTGAGAAGAAGGTTTAAGAAAGAGAAAATAAACAAAGCAAATGAGCAAAAGTGAGGATCACTAATGTTTTGTATCCTACTTAGAGGAAACCACGTGTCTCAATGGAAAATCTCATAGAGTACAAATTACAATAACTCATTGTACTACTTCTCATTGTCGTGTTGGTTCTTTGTTGTTCACTTATATAAAAAGAAGTAACACACACATATATATGTGTTATTTTCTATTTTATTTTATATAGAAGAGTCATGACAAGAACGATTGATGGCATTTTAGTAATTTTAACTTTATTTAAGGATAAAAATAATAATTGAATAATTAATGATCAAAATGAAGATCTAGAATAATCCATACATCTTCTTACTTTTATCATGGATCCATAAAGATATTTTTGTAATTATGTTAAAGTAGAGAGTTTTTAATTGGTTAACTTCTCACAAACAATTATAAATATTAAGCTTGTTTGGACATATTCTAAAAAAATTGAACTAATTTAAAATAAAAGGTGTTTGAATAGTTTTTTTTTTTTTGTTCCTAAATACTTGTAAGGATTACTGTGTGAACATATTTTTGGTATTAAATTACAAAATATGACTACTGCTAAGGTTCGAATCTTGATTGTTAAAACAATCTTAAAAATGAGGTACCCATATATTTATTTAATTTAAAGAAAATGTCAAATTTAGTGACTAAAAGAGAAAACAATGTTTGTCTATAAAGAAATTAATAATTTGATAGTTTATTTATTGAAAGATTAAAAAGTTATTAATTTTTCATTTCTATGTATGATTTTTTTCTAATATCAAATATGAAAAACTATTTAACAGAAAAAAATTTAAAGGAAAAAGCTTAATATTCAAATTTTGAGGAATATTAAAAGGGATAATTTCAAATATATACGATAAAATAATTAATTTACAATAAATATAGCCATGTTTTATTTACAATCATAGAAAATATATATGACTATATAATATAACTTGTCAAAAGTCATAAATAGTATAGACCGACTATACAATATAGATTACTTATAAATGAGTTATATATTGAGTATACGTTATGATAAACTCAAAAATTAAATATAACTTTACTACACATAAAATATACATGGATTATACATGCCTATACAACAAATGACCATTTTTTAGTAAGTAATTTGACCAAATGGCCATGTACTATAATTATCCCTATTAAATTACACATTAAAGAAAAATAAGGTGTTAAAAAAATAGAGATGAACAATAAAAGAAAATGTCAATAGAAAAGGACTATTTTGAGAAATATAAAAGAAGAAAAAAATTAAAATATAAATAAAGGATAAAACAACCTGAAAAAAGAAAAATAAGTATGTTATGCCGAAAAATGACCGACTTTTAAATAAAAATAAAAATTATTTAAAAATCGAGAATCAATCTAAACTCAATTAATTTGAGTAAAATCAATTCTTGAAATTCGAAAAGACACAGAGAGTCGCCACCTAATTTTGCGAATAATTAGGAAATCATTAAATATTTTAAAAGACCTAACAGAAAAATATTTTAAAATCCAGAGAAAAAGGTTCGGGTTCACATTTCCACTTCGAGAAGGTTTTACGCACTCGAAATGGCCGCTAAATGCGGTTATCCGGCGATTAGGTAATTTTGACTAACTTTAACTTGAAAATGTTGATTGATTTGAAATTGATTAAATATTGAAAAGATTTGACGGGACCCGACTATTTTAAAAAAATCAACTGACTAAAACTTGAAAGAAAATTGCCTAAGTACAAAATCATATTTTTGTATTTGTTTTGATTTTTATTTATTTATTCAATCTGTTACGCCGAAAAATGACCGACTTTAAAAATAAAACAGAAAATTATTCAAAAATCGAGAATAAATCTAAACTCAATTGATTTGAGCAAAATTAATTCTTGAAATTCGAAAGGACACAGAGTCGCCACGTAATTTTACGGATAATTAAGAAACCAAAAATATTTTTAAAAGACCTAACAGAAAAATCTTTTAAAAAATCCAGATATAAGGTTCGGGTTCAAATTTCCATTTCAAGAAGGTTTTAAGCACTTGAAATGGTTGCTAAATGCAGTTATCCAGCGATTATTAAATTTGACTAACTTTAAGCATTTGACTTTGAAAAGTTTAACTCATTTTTGAAATATTTTATGGAATTTTAAAAGAATTTTAATATTTTAAACTAACATAACAAAATCACATTTTTTTATCAACTTGAAAAGATTTTAACTGGAATGGACTAAACTTAAATTGATTATATTCAAAATTGAATTAATACGATAAAATCATATTTTTGTTCTTTTATCCTTTCTTTTTATTTTTTCGAGCAAATACCTTTCAAAATGACACAAAATTAAATACCAATAACAGAAATAATATAACATGGCTGAGGATTTAATTAGATTGAAACCAATAGCATAATGTTAGCATTCAAATAAATAAAGATACATAAATA
>JAABOM020079384.1:0-32623 GCA_011800125.2 Solanum clarkiae | reverse complement strand
TCGGGCTACCACCCGTGATAGGATCGTCCCTGGCTAGGTGATTCTTCCACCCCTCGGGCTACCACCCATCAGTAAACAATATATTTTATCTTTTAATTACCTTTGAGATAATTGTTTTAGTGGTCACAATATTGTAACTGTAGGACTGTAGGTGTAACATGTGACATGTAGATAGTCATACAAGACAATCTGATAATGAAAAGAGTACGTCACATAAATAATGAAATACGTATGAGATGAAATAACTCGTGAACTTTATTTGGCAAAAAGAAACCATGTAACTTGGTATCCATGTATGTATGTAGATTTGAAAGTGACTATGTATGGAGAATATGAAAATGTGCAAGAGTGTAGAGACAGTTAATAGTAGTGTCGAAGTTGGTAAGCATCTTTCTCTGCCAAGGAAAGATCTATGTTTCATGCCAAACAATACGAAATCAAGTAGCCTTATATACCTCGTTGTAGGACCTTGTCACTACCTCGAGATAACTTTCCCCTCCTCTAAATATTTATCTACAACATAGTAGGTGATAAAACTAGCATTAGTAGCCAATAGGTACACCTTGGCAGCCCAATCACAAAAAAAAAAAATAATAAATGGCAGCAAGCGGGTAATTATAAACCCGAGTGTATTCTTTCAACCTTTCGCCCCTAATCGTATTTCCTGACACACATTCACATGTACATATCATTTGTAGCCTATTTTAGTGCCACAACATTTTCACAACAACCCATAAAGCACAACACATAACAATTATATAAAACCTACAAATGGACAACATAATGTTACGTCCCTTTCCCCCATTTTGACATCGACAATTCCAAACCCGTTCCAACTTTAACCAAACTGTTATCAATACATTTATACATAAAAATAACCTTTATCTAGTCTTAGAACATGTTCCTTAACCTTATATATCACAAACTTGTTCTCATATGCTGGTTCTGCTAGTCTGATTGACAGGTTTAGTTTACATTTGCTCCTCTTCATTGTTCTAAACTAGTAATCTGGGATTTTTGGGTTTTGATATGGCTGTTTATCCCCAAAATAAAGTCATTTAGCCTTCTGTGCAGTTGTTCTTAGAACTGATTAGGTTGGTTTTATGCTGCTATCACACTTATGTTGAATATGCTTCAAGAAATTGAGTGGGATAGGTCATCTTATCGCTTTCCATGTTCAGCCTTCCTTGTCTTGTATCTATTTGGATCAGTTTCCAGTTTGAATAAACATGTGACCTGCTAACAACTTGTGCTTTGTCTTTGCTTTAGTATGTACTGAGATGCTTCTGTTTGAGGGGCCAGTCTTGTTTGAAGCATTTAAAAAGGGGTAAAAACTATTTGATTTCATAATACTAGGTATTGTTTGGATTCTACTGTCACATGAAAAAGTTCTCTTGACTGTTTTGGCAATGAAGCTTTCTCAAACACTCAAAATCTCCATTATTTTCTTCTAATTACTTTGTTGTGATGTTGCTGTCTTAAAGATATTTTCCTGGAGTTGTCGAGTCGTGTTTAAGTTGTAAAGATCTTGATTGTGTTGATTACATGTTTCCAATTCAAGTTTGTGGTGTCTTAGTTGGTTTCAAGATTTTCCAGTCAAGTGATGTCTCAAACCCATTTAGCTGTTTAAAAGCATTCATGGTTTTTCCCTGTTGTGATTGAGGTCTTCTGGATTAAGAGTTCATTTGGAATATGGTTGTTCGCTACTATATTTTTACTCAACCTTGTCATATTTTACTATCATATCAGTTTGTAGATATCTACATTACTGCATCATTATAGACATGAGCATTGGTCCTTTCTTTCTTTCAGGTACTAGCTACAACACACCTACATATCTCCATATTAATATGCCTTCTCTTAGTAAGCATTTGAAATTATTATTTACGTGTTTTACTTGTTTTTGTCACGTGTGAATCATTGTGAAGTCTTAAATGGGCTCCTCTCCTATCGTTTGTACTTCGTTGGGCCATGGAGGTCCAACCTTAGTCTTTGAGTCAGGCCAATTCGCGAAAGAAGCAGTCTCTCGGCTTTGAAGAACATTATGCAGGTTTTGGAAGTCAAAATCATGGTGTATACATCGATATACTACACTGATATATACTAGTATACAGTATATACAACAGGAACATGGGATAAAGTCCTTTGGATAACTGCTGGGCAGGTTGGAGAACTGAAATACAGGTCATTGCGAGCTAAGAGTCAGTGTGTATACACTGGTATACACCCTGTATACATTCAGATATACACCTGTTATATATAGCAGGAAATGGGCCAAAGCCCAATACAAAAGGCAGCAGCAGCAGGGGATTTTAAATGGGCTAAGCAAGCCCAAAAAATACAGAAACTAGGGCAGGTGGAAGATTAGACCTGCTAAGCCCAATCTTTATTTTTATATTCTCCCTTTTCTTGTATATTTATTTATGTTATTTGTGATATATGATGCTAACTCTAACATTTTTGTATTATTTGATTGTTATTAATATAATTATTTTCCCAATATTATCTCCATTTATGTTAATTTTCCTTTTTAATGATTTTCTTAGTGTTATAATTACTCTTGCAATTTATTTTGGTAACTTTTTCATATAATTCAAGTGTCAATTTAATTTCAAGCTTAGTCAACTTTTTCAAAGCTTAGTCAACTTAGTCAGCTTAGTCGTTTTGCGAATTTAGTCACATTTTTTTAAATCTACTCAATTAATTCAAATTTAGTCACTTCTTTCAAATTTAGTCAATTCTTTAAAATTTAGTCAAATTCTTTCAAATTTAGTCAATATTTCGCAAATTTAGCAATTCTTTCAAATTTAGCGATTCTTTCAAATTTAGTCAATTCTTTCAAATTTAGTCATTTTTTTCAAAATTAGTTTAATTTTTTCAAACTAGTTAACTTTTTTTCAAAGTCAGACAAATCTTTAAAATTTAGTCAAGTTCCTAATCGTCGGTCAATCGCAAGTTAGTGGCCATTTTAAGTGATTAATTTCTTCTCAAAATGAAAAATTGAACCCTTAAGCAATTCTCGGATATTTTAAAACTTTTCTGTTAGGTTTTAAAATTTAATCGTGGTTTTATCCTCAAAATTAGGTGGCGGCTCTTTTAAATTTCAGGAGTTTGGTTTATACTTAAATTAATTAAGTATTAAATCGAATTTTCAAAAAAAAAAAAATCAAAAGTCAATTTTTTGAATTAACAGAAATGGTGACTCCACTGGAGACTTCAATTAGGTTCTAACCAATTGATTAGGTTATTTGACTAACTATTTTAATTTTTTTATTTTCTTATTTATTTAAATTAGATATTTAACTATTACTGCATTTTCATTGCATGTTCCCGACGAGCAGCAATTAGAATGCACTAGGATAAGGGCGGTTACGTGGTTATCCGCGGCTATCCCTTCAGACAAACCCTTTATATTTTTTGGAAATAGTAAATGGGTAGTTGGTTTGCGGTCATTCTAACGCCATTTACTATTTCACTATGAAGTTTGTCCAACTCGGGTCCCAGGTCAAATCGAAACCAATTCTAGTCAACTTAAGATAGAGTGAAACCAAATCCCTATTTTTAGGCATTTTTCTAGGTCGACCCAATACCTAAGGGGTATTGAGCCCATTAGAAAGACCACCCTGAGTACAAAGTGGCCCCCGGCCCAACTAGATGATCATATCTATATGTTAAAAATTTGAAGGTTGTATATGTTATTTGACGAACCATTGTCCTTTGGGGATGAGATTTTATTTTAACAGTTTAGACAAGGTTGGATCTTCACAAGACACTTCTTCATCCAAAGATGGTCGAGATTGTCAAGAAGTTCAAGAAGGAAGATTTGTTTGAACGCCTAGATCAGTGTTTACCCCTGCGTGGGACTAATTATTTTTGTACTCCCCTTCCCCATACTATGTATTCCCATTCAGTCTATTCATAAGGCTTGTATAAATTTCTATTCATAAGGCTTGTATAAATTTTAAGGGGTCAATGGAGCGTTTGAAATTGTGTATACATCCTTCAAATCGTTAGGCCTACCCTTGGCACAAAAGGGTCACATATCTGTTTAGGATGCGCAATATTTGTTTATGTAATATATTTTATAACTGTTTCTATGATTATGTTGCTTTGTTTGAAGACTTCTAGTCTAGTTCTTTTCGAAAGATTCTAGAATCTCCTAACCACATGAATCAAGTCACTATCAAAAGTTCGTCCAAATACTCTTCGAGTCTCAAATTTCTCAACAAAATCAAACTCCACTCTTAAAATTCTAAAATTTTACTCTTTCATTTGACAAGAGGTGAATTTTTCATTATAATTTGAAAAAGATTCAATTTTGTCGAACTACGTAGGGCCTAATTTCTCCTTCGTGAGATACGTATGCAGCCTCTCAAGGCTCGGCCCCTCATTTAAGAAAAACTTTTTTTTTCTCCGTCATCCTTCCTTACAAAGGAATCATTAATTTCAAAAAATGTGAACATCTCCTTGATTCACAAATCTTGAATCTAAATAGGAAACATTTCGCCTATTTTAGTCATTTCCCTATCTTCATGGGTTAGTATATCTTCAAACAATGCAACTATTATGTATTTATTCTTCTGTGTGATACTTTGCATTATTTAGTACGAATAAGGGTTAACACATTTATATTTTGAGTTATTTTTCATTCGATAGGTACTAAGAATTGATCTGTGTTGAGTAAAATGACTAGACATTCAAAGGAGATGGTGTTGCACTTACCGAGACACTAAATGTACAAGACACCGACTCGAGAGAGCAAATGATTAATTATACATCCACTCTTCTTCTGATTCTTCGTTCATCATGATAGATAAAGACATCTTTTTATATTACTTCAAAATCGATGGTAATCCAAAGATGTTCGAGACCCACCTTTTATATCATTTTACTTCATTATGCTTTAATTCTCTCATAATATTTTGGGAAAAGGCAAATCTCCCTGTGGCTATGCCAAAATTTCTCTTTCTTTCTTTCTTTCTTTCTTTCTTTCTTTCAGGTGAAAGTTCAGTTTATTACGAAACTTTGCTTATTTTAATTTTGCTATCTAAACAAAATTTGTTTCTAATTTTAGTAAAATAATTCAAAAAACTTGTCATATTATGTCATGTCACAAGCTGATTGAACAAAATGAGGTGAATATTGATGAAGTGTTCGGAGAGTATGATGAAGAGACCGTGACATCTAAGCCATTTGTCAAAATTGAAACAACTCAAGCTTGAAACTGGAGATCTGAAAAGATAAATACCAGAGGAGTCAGAATCGGTATTCATTTGAGAAAGATCCAAGGGAAAGACTCATCAACTTATCAAAGAGTATGTTAACGTATTCACCTGGTCATGCGACGATGTGTCAGGATTTAGAACAAGCATCGCTCATCATAACTTAACAATCAACTCATAGGCTATCAAGAGACATTATATCTGGAGATTCAAAGTTTTCTTTTTATCTTTTTTCCTGTAATTGCATGATTTGCTTATAAGCATTTCCATATTTGTTATCAGATTATTCTCCTTTGAAATGAACTACGTTTGACCTGAATTCTCAAGAATGAGTTACGTAGGTGGCCTATGTCAGCGTCGGTCATCCTTTTTTCCCTTTTATTATTCCTTTTTATTTTCTTTGGAACTATGTTTTACCTGAATTCTCAAGAATGAGATACATAGGCGGCCTATGTCAGCCTTGGTCATTTTCTTATTTAAAATTTGTATTTTTCTCTACCTCCCGAGAGGAGAACTACGTTTGACCTGATTCCTGCCCCAATGGGATAAGTAGGTGCCACAACCGCTCGGTCATACTCCCACAAAGGAAGCTGGGACAGAATGTCTAAGAGGAACTCAAATATTCTGAAGAAAGAGGTCTATCTTCAACAAATCAAAGTTCAAAGTATGTAAAACTTCAACTGGGACAAAATATTTGAAAAATAATCTCAGAAATTCTCAAGGTGCTTCTGATGAGCTATCGATCCCTGTCAACATTTAAACTAGGACAAAAATTTTGAGGTTGCCCTCAAAATTTTGCTAAACATCGTTACAAGTCTGAAAGCCTCCTTAAGGATTCTCAACCTGAATAAGAATTCAGAGACAACCGCGACACACCAAGGAATCTATGTCAAAGCTGAACATGTTCATCTAAGTTTTACGTAACATGACAATTGGCAGTGATTTTTTCTCAAAATACCTTTTCTAAATTTGTTATTTCTAACATGTTGAATATTTTGTTGAAATGTATATTTTCTACCTTCGGTCTACCAAGAGGTGGGAGATCAAGATGGTTCATCAGGGGACAAGAAGACGAGCAGACAATTGAAGATCAATACAGATCAGTTCACTTTGAAAATAAGAAACTTTCTGTGGATGTAGGAAAAATTTTGCAGGTCTTATCTACAAGAGAATAACTGAGACATAAATAGTTCCATATCACTCAAATCCCCAACAATTTATCACATGTCATGCATTGCGGAGAGAGTTATTTTATTTTCAAGTTACTTAGAAGTTCATTCCATCATGCATCACAGAGAGATTTATTTTACTTTCAAGTTGCCGAGAAGTCAATTTCATCATGCATCGCAGAGAGATTCATTTTACTTTCAAGTTGCCGAGAAGTCCATTTCATCATACATCGCGGAGAGATTCATTTTACTTTTTGTCAAGAAGTTCATTTCATCATGCATTGTGGAGAGATTCATTTTACTTTCCAGTTGCCGAGAAGGCCATTGCATGTTCATCGCTGACAAGGCTATTTTATTTTTCGGTTGCCGAGAGGGCCATTGCATATTCATTACCGACAAGGCTATTTTATTCTCCAATTGCCGAAAGGGACATTGCATGTTCATCACTGCTAAGGCTATTTTATTTTTCGGTTGCCGAGAGGGCCATTGCATATTCATCGCCGACAAGGCTATTTTATTTTTCATTTACTGAGAGGGACATTGCATATTTATCTCTCACAAAGCTATTTTATTTTCGGTTGCCGATAGGGCCATTGCATATTCATCATCGAGAAGGTTATTTTATTTTCAGTTGCCGAGAGAACCATTACATGTTCATCATCGAAAAAGCTATTTTATTTTTCAGTTGCTGAGAGGGTCATTGCATATTCATCGCCAACAAGGCTATTTTTTTTTCAGTTGCCGAGAGGGCCATTGCATGTTCATCGCCGACAAGGTTATTCTATTATAAAGTTGCCGAGAGGGCCATTGCATGTTCATCGCTGATAAGGCCATTTATTTTTCAAGTTGCCGAGAGAGTCATGGCATATTCATTGTCGAGAAGATCATTATTTTCAAGTTGCCGAGAGGGCCATACAATGATTGCTTCTTATTGATTCACTATCTATCATGTCGAAGAGAAGAATACATATCGAGATATGGTAAAAGATACCATCTCTTATTCAAATTATGATTTTACTAACATATTCTTTTAGTTATATCGAGAGCATCCGAAATGGTGAATTCTTAAAACAAAGCACAGGTGTGGACGCCATCAAGTAGGATGAAACACAATGTGGAACTTTTCTTAGCTGTGAACTGAGACATAGTCTGAAGAGGGACGTCAAACCCTTCGGACACGAGCTGGGAAGCGACTACCACCACAATCCAACCACACCCTTGTCAGAAGGCATGTGGGCATTTCTTTGAGTTCATTAATCTTCAGTTTCGCCTTCAGATAATCTCAACTCTCAACGGAGGTAATCTTCTGATCTGAGTGACAATATACAAAGAATTTTAAAAATTATATCAGTGTAAGTTTTCAATTCTGAATATGAAGAGCTCCACATTTATGGTTAAGAGGTTGCAAGCCTTTTTTTAGTGATTCAATTTGTTTGTCACTCCTCCTGAACCAGGTTATCTCAAAATAAGAGATTTCCTCTTCAACCGATAGAGTCGAACTATATGCAGCCAGATTCCTAAGTCCAAGGATATGTTGGCGGGCTCAATTTTAAAAAGTTGGTTATATTCTAACATTTGCTCTTAAAATCTCATTCCCAAGCATTCAAGTATCTTCGTAATACGATATTGGGATAGCTTTTGAATTCTTTCAAAATCGTGTGTAAAATCAAGCGTCTTGAACAACAAGTGACCTGAATTCTCATGTAACCGGAGATATGTAGGAAAACCAAAACCAGGGTCCGACTATAATTTCTCAAAGTTCATACCAAGAGCTTTTAGAAGCTGAAGATGTGGTTGGGTAAAAATTGGATTAGTCAAATTTCTTTGTCCACGGTCTCTTTCATCAATCATATCCAAAGAAAGGGACAGATGTCGACATCCAATTTTTATCCTCCATGGTACAAATCAATCATCGAGCTTTTAATTTTTAACAATTTGAAATAATTAGCTTTTGAAAATGCAAAAAATATTTTCTCAATTAAATTTCATTTTTTATTTTAGGAGTTATTATTCTTAATTATTTCAGGTTGATAATATTAAAAGCTCTTTAATTAATTTGCATAATTCGTCATGTAGTCAAATTAGTCAATCGAATTCAATTTGATTACTTTTAATTTGCTAAAATCGCAACTGAACTGGTCAATTTCTAAATTTTAAATCCCCACCTTGAACCCATTTTTTAGCCTTCATCTTGGACCAAAATTTTGGCCCAAATCAAGTCAACCCAACCCAATTTTAATCTCAAACCCAACCCAATTGTCTTTTATTCTCAGCCAACATATACATACATAACATATATACACCCGCCAATGAGGGCTACACGCCTCTAATTCTCCTTTTCTCTCCTATTTTCCCCTCTCGAGTTACATTTCTCTCTCCCCGTTCCTTTCTCCTTCATCACGCGAAAACTAGCCGGTCCTCAACCCAGCAAATCCAACGTCAACCTTCGTCCCCTCAACAAATTCCGCACCTATGAGTCCTCATCGCGTCGTCTAGGGTATGAGTTTGTTGGGTGAATCTCCCAGGTGTCTCCAATCCTATATGTTGTTCTTACTTGGTCGATTTGAATGGCCCCGATGATTTTTTCATTGGGAATCTGTTTGAGAGGGTTTAAATTGGATAAAATTTGGGGAATTTGAATTGGAGAGACTTCCCCATTTTGCCCTAATTCTTCACAATTTTCCTCTTTCTGGGAACCGTAATTCTACTCCTATTTATATCCCCTTTTCCTCACAATTTGGGGCCATTTTCTTGAGCCGTGGTTAATCCTTGAAAACCCTAGCAAACCTCAATCTATCTCTAGAATCAGAATCATCTTGAAAACAAAGAAAATGTTTGTCGATTTTCCCAGCAATTCTTAATCTCATAAAGCCTTAGTCAAAATCTTGTTCGTCGATTTAGAAACCAGAATGTTTCATTTCGGAGTCAAGAAGTTTTTGAGCGAAGTTCTGGTGGTGTCGAGGCTCACTGTTGAAGCTGAAAGTCCCGGTTCGCTGCTCTAGAAAAGGTATCATCTTCTTCCTTCTCACCTCGTTTAGTTAATTCTCTGCATAATGGAATAGTTGCATATTCGTCTCTGTCTGTGAAGTAGTGTAATTGGACACTTTGTTCTGATTGACTGTTGAAAGCTGTTGTTGGGTGTATATTCATTCGATTTTCCTTATTTTCTAGTTACAATGTCGCGTCTAGTCAAGGTTATGGACTGTGATTGTCATTCTCATTTTAACTCTCTTCTAGTCATAATTTTCATCTAATGAACAGTCTATTGATCTTAATATGGGGCTTAGCTGTTGGCAATCTAGCTTGGGATATCCCCTGTTAAGTTTTGATCAAGAAATACGCACATAGGGTATCGTATATTGGTTAAGAGTGTTGTGTTGTCGTTCTTATGCCTTTATTACTCTCTGTTGTTTCTAGATATGAAGTTGTTTGTTAGTGATTCTGTTTCCCTTCACTTTTCTTGCATTTCTTGCTATATTCCTTAACCTTATATATCGCAAACTTATTTTCATATGCTGGTTCTGCTGGTCTAATTGACAAGTTTAGTTTACATTTGCTCCTTTTCATTATTCTAAACTAGTAATCTAGGATTTTTGGGTTTTGATATGGCTGTTTATCCCGAAAATAAAGTCATTTCGCCTTCTTCGCACTTGTTCTTAGAACTGATTAGGTTGGCTTTATGCTGCTATCATACTTATATTGAAAATTCTTCAAGAAATTGAGTAGTATAGGTCATCTTATTACTTTCCATGTTCAGCTTGCCTTATCTTGTATTTATTTGCATCAGTTTCCAGTTTGATTAAGAATGTGACCTGCTAATAACTTGTGCTTTGTCTTTGCTTTAATATGTACTGAGATGCTTCTGTTTGAGGGGCCAGTCTTATTTCTAGCATTTAAAAAGGGGTAAAAACTATTTGATTTCATAATACTAGGTATTGTTTGGATTCTACTGTCACATGACTAAATTCTCTTGACTGTTTTGGCAATGAAGCTTTCTCAAACGCTCAAAATCTCCATTATTTTCTTCTAATTACTTTGTTGTGATATTGATGTCTTTAAGATATTTTCCTAGAGTTGTCGAGTCATGTTTAAGTTGTAAAGATCTTGAATGTGTTGATTACATGTTTCCAATTCAAGTTTGTGGTGTCTTAGTTGGTTTCAAGCTTTTCCAGTCAAGTGATGTCTCAAACCCATTTAGCTTTTTAAAAGCATTCATGGTTTTTCCCTGTAGTGATTGAGGTCTTCTAGATTAAGAGTTCATTTGGAATGTGGTTGTTCGCTACTATATTTTTACTCAAACTTGTCATATTTTACTATCATATCAGTTTGTAGATATCTACATTACTGCATCATTATATACATGAGCATTGGTCCTTTCTTTCTTTCAGATACTAGCTACAGCACACCTACATATCTCCATATTAATATACCTTCTCTTATTAGGTGTTTGAAATTATTATTTACGTGTTTTACTTGTTTTTGTCACATGTGAATCACTTTGGAGTCTTAAATGGGCTTCTCTCCTATCGTTTGCACTTCGTTGGGTCGTGGAGGCCCAACCTTCCTCTTTGAGTCGGGCCAATTCGTGCAAAGAAGCAGTCTCTTGTCTTTGAAGAACATTATGCAGGTTTTTGGATGTCAAAATCATGGTGTATACACTGATATACTACACTGATATACACTAGTATACAGTGTATACAATAGTAAGATGGGCCAAAGCCCTTTGGATAACTGTTGGGCATGTTGGAGAACTGAAATACAGGTCACTGGGAGCTAAGAGATACTGTGTATACACTGGTATACACCCTATATACATTCTGGTATACACCTGTTATATATAGCAGGAAATGGGCCAAAGCCCAATACAAAGGGCAGCAGCAGCAGGGGATTTTAAATGGGCTAAGCAAGCCCAAAAAATACAGAAACTAGGGCAGGTGCTAAGCCCAATCTTTATTTTTATTCTCTCCCTTTCCTTGTATATTTATTTATGTTATTTGTATATTTATTTATGTTATTTGTGATATGTGATACTAACTCTAACATTTTTGTATTATTTGATTGTTATTAATCCAATTGTTTTCCCAATATTGTTTCCATTTATGTTAATTTTCCTTTATAATGATTTTCGTAGTGTTAGAATTACTCTTGAAATTTATTTTGGTAACTTTTTCCTATAATTCAAGTGTCAATTCAATTTCAAGCTTAGTTAACTTTGTCAAAACTTAGTCGTTTTGAGAATTTAATCAAATTTTTTCGAATCTAGTCATTTTTTTCAAATTTAGTCAATCTTTTCAAATTTAGTTAAATTCTTTCAAATTTAGTCAATTCTTTCAAATTTAGTCAATATTTCACAAATTTAGCAATTTTTTCAAATTTAGTCAATTCTTTCAAATTTAGTCAATTCTTTCAAAATTAGTTAATTTTTTCAAATTAGTCAACTTTTTTTAAAAGTCAGTCAAATTTTTAAAAGTTAGTCAACTTCTTAATTGTCGGTCAACCGTGAGTTAGCGACCATTTTGAGTGATTAATTTCTTCTCAAAGTAGAAATTGAAGCCTTACCCATTTCTTGGATATTTTAAAACTTTTCTGTTAGGTTTTAAAATTTAATCTTGGTTTCCTAATTATCCTCAAAATTAGGTGGCAACTCTTTCAAATTTTTGGGAGTTTGGTTTATACTTAAGTTGATTAGGTATTAAATTGGATTTTAGAAAAAATCAAAAGCCACTTTTTTGAATTAACAGTGCCAACATAGGATTATGCTTTACCCTTGCTATATTAGTGGATTCATTTAGTGTACTTTATCATGAAATCCACCCTGAAATGATGAGAGTTCCCGTAAGGGGGTTACTTCTCCGAAATAGGACTGGCTCACGTAAGGTGAAATGTGATTTACCGTGGCAAGTAGACCACCTTTTTACCAATGAAGGACAATCATCGAGATTCTAAGTTGTAGCTCGCTTGGTCTTAATTTTATCGGTTAGGGTCTCTTCCGGCACATGTATTATGTTCTATGCAAGTTGAATGATTTACAAACATGTTTTACTTCAAGCATTGACTATACATGCCATATTGAGATCTCACATATCTACTGATTATTACTATGCATTTTGACTATATTGGCTTATGTCTTGTTGCATTGCATCCTACATATTTAGTACATTCAAACGTACTAATGTATACTCTATGCCTACATGATATTACCATGTAGGAACCGGAGCACCATTTTATCATCCTCCACGTGGCAAGTATGATCCATTGAAGCAAGCTTTGGTGAGTCATCAAGCGCGAGGACACTATCCTTATTACTCTTGTTATTTTGAGACTTCTTTATGTCAAACATTTGTTACTATGAGTGTGAGCCTAGAAAGTGTCATGGCCCCCGCTCCATTCCATATTAGAGATATTGTTGGATCAGATGATGTACTTATGCTTGAGTTTGACTCTTCAGTGCTATAATGATTATCAAAGACTTCCCTTAATTCTGCTTCCCTTGTTTTATACCTCTTGTTGTTGGTTACTTTGCTTCCGCGACCAAGGATGTATGATTAATATGCTAAGAGGCTTGTTCGGATCCTTCGGTTCCTATTCGTCGTATTATTTGTAGGCCCTAGGCTTAGGTCTTGACAGGGTTTGAGTTGTGCAGACCAGATATTGTAGTTAATAGTTCACATCTTAGTGGAGCTTATAAGAGAATGTTTGTATCGGCAAGCACAGTTGATGGGGTAGGTAATATATTTTGTTATTAATTTTATGCTTAACTTAATAATATGTGAATCTAAAAGCCGTCGATAAATTTGTTATGGAAACTAATTAATTAGGTTGCATACTGCCATTGGATTATGGAGCTATGGACATTGAAAATGATTGTTCTTAGAAATGGTTCTTTCAACTATTCTAAAATGGATTTGGCAAGCAAAAAAATGTGTGTTGTATCAGATAGAAATAAAAGTATCATGAAGAGTGTAAGTGAAGTGTTTCCAACTATACCTTATTATGCATGTACATGACATCTTTAGAAAAATATTTGTACAAACTTCAAAAAGAGTAGGATAACAATGAGTGATTTAATTTTACTCAATGGCAAAGGCTATAGTATAGAAAGGAGGATTTTGATCTATTGATGGCTAGTGGATAAGGTTGATCACATGGTAAAGGAGTACCTTTAGAATGCTTGGTATAAAAAAGTAGTTAAGAGTTCATGCAACAATAAAAAAGGGAAGAATGATAAAACCTAACATAGCTGAATGTATCAATGGGTACCTTGTTGAGGCACGACAACTATTTATGTTAGACTTTTTGGACTAAGCTAGAATTTTATTTAGCACTTGGCACCGTAAAAATAAGAAAATTGCCTCATATACAAAGGAGACATTATGAGGAATATTTGAATCGGTTTTGATTCTAAATGCATTCAAATGTTCAAGAATGAAGGCACGTATCATTTTTATAAATTTTTTGTGATTTATGTAATGTATAATTGACTATTTATAATTTTTTGCATGTTCTTATATCCCCTGTATTTACTTTTCAGTTTATAAAGAGGGCAGAAGATATATAGTTTGTCTTGAAAGGAAAATATGCAACTGTGGAAGATTCCAACTAGACGAAATGCCTTATGAACATGTTGCTGCTATTTTAAAAAGTAAGAATGTTATAGATATATATTCGTGCTGCTCAGATTACTACAAACTAGATGCATCAGCAAAGAATATGAAGTTCCAATGGTTCCAATGCCAGATAGAGAAGATTGATCTGTTCCAGATAATATTTTAGATGATTTAATATTTCCTCCTAGACTCAAAATAATGCCCGGCTGTCCAAGGAAAAGAAGAAAGAAAAATGCAGACGAAAAGATATCTTCAAACACAAACTGTTGTGGGCATTGTGGACAAGAAAGTCACAATCGATGAACTTGTACTTTTTTCCCAAGTAAAATTGATCTATTAAAAATATTTTATTTGTATTTTTTTAATTATTCTATTGAATCTCAGTTAATTATATTTTCAATATTGAAAAAAGTACTAAACTTTAAAGTTAAAGACGCGTCATTTTCTATGATTCATTGCAAGAAACATATTTACATAGACCTGATACAATGCATCATGGAACAAGACTAAAGAGTATACTCACGTGTCATGTTATGTTGGTGTATCAAATTATATGATACACCCTACTTATTACAATTTCTTTATATCTGATACACTTGATATATTAATGTTGTTAAAAATCAAGCACCTGAATCAAGTATTATTTTGGATGATTCATTGCAAGAACACAAGTTTACTCAAACAAATTATAGGAGCACGCTTGACAGATTTCACGTATATGAGTGTGAAAATAGGCATCTTTATATGAGAATGGACTTGTTCTAATAAACATTCATGGAAATCGGGATAGGACAAGGCCATAATGTGTGGGCTATTATACTTTATTTTTCTTAAGTAGTCATAGTTCAAGTCTGAGACCACTACTGACCTTGGAGTAAAGGTTATTGTTTTACTAAGTGGAGGTTTAATACAGAGCATACCTTCATTATGCATAATAGACTACCTTTAGCTAAATTAGTGAAGAACTCTCTTATTTTAATATTAAAATAAGTGGGGAAATGTTGTTGTATATGCATTTTATTATTAAAATAAAATAGTAAGTCGATATATTAGTGGTATAAAATGTGGTAGAGATGGTTATTAGTTCTTATAACTTATATGACCATTAGCTTTTATATTTTTTATGGTCATTAGTTTCTTATAATTATATGACCATTAGTTTCTTATAACTCATGTAACAACTGATCCATATTCTAACTCATTATTCCTTGTAACTCATGTAACCTCCAAGGCATAATTCCTCTATTCATTTACCTATATTGCTATCCATATTACTCCTATTCAGGACAAGGGTTAGTTTCTCACCAATAAAAAGTGATGTTTCTTCCTTAGTGAAATGAGAAATTGAGAGAGAAAAAAATATAAAGTGTGGATAAAATATTATAGTGTGTGGTGAAGTGTGCATAGTGAAAGAGAGAGCTGAGACAAGAAAAATATTATATATCTATAACTATATTCACTATATAAAAGAGAGTAACTATATATTGAAGGAAGGTGTTTTTTTGGAGCTTTGGACTTTTCAACTAATCCGAAGTTATTTGAATCATACAACGTTGTTAGGCTGTTGTATCCTGGAGATGATAAGTCAATAGATATACTGCTAGATCAGTATAGATTATGCTTCAGTGAGCTTGAATCTCCTTAAAGTGAGCAAGATATCCGCGCCTCATCCTGAATGAATTTTTATTAAATTTGTCATTTTATTTTCAACTGTACTTTATTATATTCTACACCGACAGGATCAACCAATGTGATACCCCATAACTCTATCCTCCCAGTGAATCCCGACGAGGCATGGGAAACCTCAGTGCTGAGTCTAGGCGAATCCCATGTGATGGGCCAAACTTCAGCGAGGACTCTAGATCCATAGAGAGGGTATATGTAACAGCCCATCTTGAGATGAGATATCCCACATCGGCAAAACAAAGAAGAGTTGTTGGGTATATAAGTAAAAGACTGGTCTATATACTATAAGGCGCCTTTTGGTGTGAGCCCAAAGGGACAAATCCATGACGGTCTAGGCTCAAGAGCAGACAATACTTCCCAGTGTTGGGACAGGTCGTTACATATATATAGACACACACACACATTCTATGAAATACGATTTATAATGCGTGATAGAAAATATAACTGCAGAAATTACAAGTTTATTTGCAAAATAATCTAGATGATTGATGAGTTATTATTTTGTTGGGTTGGTTATTAGTGTGTATAAATCAAAAAAGTAAAACCTTCTGAATTTAGTTACTGTCAAAAAATATGTAAAAAGTTTATTATTTGTGATTAGCGACAAACATATGGTATGACTGTAACATACTTAAACTTGTTAAGGGTAAGCTTTACTTGTCAACAATCGAATGCACCTAAAACTCCAATATATGTATAGAGAAATTAAATGCATGACTGTCTAAGACACATAAATTCCTACATTTCAAATTAGATATATTCAAAACATTAAAAATAATAAAATAAAATAAAGTGAAATGACATGAAATTGACACTCTTTTTCAGCAAAACATAAAACCTTGACAAATTGATGGCTTTGATGCGGCCACCAATTAGAAAGAGAAAAAAGAAAGGAACAGTTACCTTTGCTAATTACTAAGATCAAAGATGATGAATGGAGTATTTTTGTATAGAACATAAATAGGAGAAAAATAGGAAATGTCGATAAAGGAAAACGATAATTACACTTTTTGGACAAAAAAAGTATCACATATTCTTCTTCATTCCCAAAATTATATTAAAAAGTTACCAATTAAAGTGAAAAGTACTCCTCAAGCTCTCAGGTAAATCCTCCTAAGAGATCCCATGCTATCTTCAAACATGTCCCTTTTTATTTTTATTTTGTAAAGTTAAATTAATTTTTCGGCGAATTTTCTTCTATTTTATAACTAACGGAACTCTTTCTTTTTCATATAATTATTGGAAACGATGTGGGAGATCTTTAAAATACTGCAAAATTACAAAATGAGTATACTTTCTCTTGACATTTTTTTTTGAAGAACATGAAGATAAAAAAGGTGGCAAACATGGATTAAGCCATGCATGTATCCAAAGCAAAGAGCTATATAAGCCCAACATAATTTTTGATGGATTCCTTATTAATGTGTATTTGATTCTCTTTAAAAATAATTCAAATGAAAAAAGTTTATTTTTAATATATTGATGTACTCTTAAGTTTCACATTAAAAATTTATTGTTAATTATTTGGAGTAATCTTTAAAGACAGACTATATCACGACCCGAACCTAGAGCCTAGGAGTGACATGGCGAATGGGAACTCGAGAGTCCCCAAACCAGCCTCGTAGCATCCATTATCAGTTCAGAAGCGTATATAAATAATAAACACATAGTTCGAAGGGACGGGAAAATAAGAATCACGCTATGGGGATGTCATAGGAATAGGGATTAACATGAATTCACATAGCATATAACACATAAGGACTAAGGGGCGGGTAAGCATGACTCACTCTATTGGGCAAATATGGGACTTAGGATCTTCCACATTTCCACATCAAACATACATACATATCATAATTCTCGTAATCAATCCATAATAGCCATATCAAATAGTTAACCATGACCATAAGCTCCAATACAACCCATAGCACATAGATCCTACAAGAGTCTACAAGATGTCCAACAGTGCCTCTAGTCATAAGATAGAACGGGGGCCAAGATATGTCTCGAGCTCACCCTCAAAGTAAATAACACAAATGGAAGTAATATAGGTAGAGGAATGGTGGCTTGTCCTTGGAATATAGGACTCACCACAACAAATATCTCAAATCCGATGTAGCGTCAAAGGGTGGATAAAGGTAATCTCCATCCCTACAATGTTAGATCATGTAGGCAAAAGTATACATTTATATGTTTGAATGTACTAAGTATGTGGACATGCAATGCACATGACTTATCAAACCTGCAATTCAGTGTCAGATGACAAGGACACATATATAGCAAGAATCATATAACAAGAGAATAGTATATCAATATGTCATGAGATGCATGATGCATGAATACGAAAATAATTCATATATATTGAGGATGGGACCATAACCGACACGAGACCAAGTGAACTATTCCTTGGATCCCTGTTGTCTCCTCCACAATGGATAAGAATTGACCTACTTGTCAAAGGTAGATCCTTCACATACTTTCCCTCTTGGGGCATAAATATATCCTATGATAGGCATATAGTTCAAGGAAAGGAGTATGGACCCTTGGGGATAGTACACACTGACATCCAATCAATCTGTGCTAGGTCATCATCCCACTAGAATATATATATATATATATATATATATATCTGCTTGTAAAAGAGGCATAAACTTTCAAATTGTTTACATGCATTCTTAGGCTTAAAGACCAAATCACATTCTTCATAATTATGCATAAGAGGATAAAAAGCAAAAACATTCTGCATTTAATGCTTTCATGCATAGGGATAGCTCCTTTTGAGTACCTTCTTGAGAGATACGTATAGACCCTTGGGGATAACCCACTCCGACTCAAACCTCAATCAATGCTTCCTTAAACATAGTGGTATAAACAGCCATAATTGCTCCTTGAGCCATAATCTTGGACTTTATATAGTCACATCCTGTCATAACTAATATCTTATCAAAATCATATCAAAAAACATAATCGGGCTTAACCCACTGTCATGACCCAAACCTGGGATCTAGGATTGACATGGCGAATGAGAACCCGAGAGTTGTCCAAATGAGCCTCAAAGTACCCACATTCACATGATCAGTTTGAAAGCGTAAACAGATAGTAAACACATAGTTCTAAGGGATAGAAAGTAGGACTCATGCTATGGAGATATCATAGAGAAAGATTTTAACATGGATCCACATAACACGTAGCACATAAAGACTAAGGGGAGAGTAAGTATGACTCATTCTATGGGGGTAATTTGAGACTTAGGATCTTCCACATTCCCACATCAAACATACATACATATCATAATTCTCATAAAAAATTAATAATAGGCATATCCAAAAGATATCCATAAGCGTAAGTTCCAAATGCAACCTATAACTTATGGATCCGACAAGAGTCTACAAAATGTCCAACAATGCCTCTAGTCATAAGATGGAATAGGGGCCAAGACACGCCCCGAGCTCACCCTCAAAGTAAATAATATAGACAAGACATCATAGGTAGAGAAATGGTAGACTGTCCTTGAAATATAGGACTCACCATAACAATCATATCAAGATCTAATCTAGCCATCGTATAGTGGATGAAGGTAGCCTCCATTCCCTACATGGTGAAATCATGTAAGAAAAAGAATGCGTTAGTATATTTAAACGTACTAAGTATGTAGGGTGCAATGCTTGTAGCATATTAAACTTACACTTTAATGTTAGATGGCACGGGTACATAATATAGAAAGAATCATTGTAATACCTCGTGAAATAACAAAAATACTGCTAGAACTGACCTTGCATGTAACGTGTCTTCCCTTGCTCCATTTGCAAATTCCAGACCGAATTTGCGATCAACACAAAAAATCGAGTCGAAAAATGGTCTCAACTCGATAAAAACTCGAAAAAATATTTATTTTTGTCCAAGTGAGCATAAAACAGTGGGGTATCCACACCCCTTCTGTGACACGGAGTGGACGTGGAACTACACTTTAATCCGAAATCTAATGAAACACGAAAATTCACAAAAAAGTGCTAAAAAGCCCTAGTCGCGCACTAGTGCAGGAAGGATGTATTTTTCATTTTTTTAAAAGGAGGGGTAATTTTGACTTTTTTCTCACTGCATATCCTAAACTAAGTAGGTTTTTAAGTCGAATTAAGTCCAAAATGTATTTACTTAGTCACATTCATATGCTCAAGCAGACTCTCCCAAGAACCTATGCTTAGGAAATTCAAGAAATGGCTGTAGGGCGTAGATTTTCCTTTTAGTTTCTCAAGAACTCATTCTAAGGTATGTAAGGATACTCTAAAATCATTATTTTTAGAATATATTAGAATAGTATAACCTAGTTTTCATCCCAGAAGTATCAAGTCTTGGTCTAGTCTTGGTCTAGATTAATTTCATGAAAATCTTATAAAGTTTAGTAATTTCCCTACATAAACATAGATTCTTGATTAAGTAATGATGATTCTTGATTCTTTAACTGTTATGAAAGTGTTGATTCCAAAATTTTAAAGTCATAAATGATTTCTGTGAATTCATGTGGATTTCACGAACATCCATAAAGCTTACAGTCCAAGACTAGTTAAAGAATTCCTTTCTTGAACCATTCTTGCATTTGAGCTGAGTACATTATATATTAAAGAAGGATTTTCTTGAAGATTTTCTTGGCATTATAGTTGAGTAATCTAGCATGATTGAAAGTACATAAAGATATTAGTTACAATAAAGTTAAAGATTTCAGTTGAGAAAGCTAAGTAGTAAACTGGGCTAAGTCCTAAAGAAAGCCAGATTTCAAGAATTTATGAACATTTGAGTATGAGCTATATAAAGTATTTTGTGAGTAGGGTGAGAGTAGAATAAGTTACTCAAACTCATAAACTATGTATCCATCATACAATAGGATTATACTATAGTACCTTCCTCTTTAGCCATTGAGATGACCTAGTTTTGGGATGGATTCACTCCTCTGGTTATTCGTCCCTTACTCCAGAAAAGTATGGGACAACTCTAGCATCATGAGCAAGGCGCTGTATCGCCACGAAGCTCATAGTAATGGTTATCGGTTAGAGAAACTCCCCAAGCTAAGAAACTAAGTTTTATTTATCAGTTTTTAGCATGTTATTTTCAACATACACTCTTATGATTATGGTTAACTCATTTATGACTATAATCATGTCTCTTATGATATATTATGACATCCTAATTTAAATATTTTGGCCATCTTACATACCATACATTCCACGTACTGACGTCCTTAGGACCTGCATCATTTTGATGATGCAGTCGCAGGTGAAAGAGTTCCTTAGCAGTCTCTTTGTTGAGAACCCGACAACTCTCAGTTATTAGTAAGGCTTCTTCTCAGTCTGAGGCTCCTATGTCCATGCTCTTTCATTTCAGTATTTACTTTAAGTTCTGGCTACTTTGGACCTGTCTCAGTAGCCCTTTCGAATAGTTTCTAGTAGAGGTTCCATAGACCATGTTTAGTATTTCAGTTTCTAGTTCATTCAGATAATTGTTATGAGTTTTTATTTAGCTTGTGCAGATAATTTCTAAAGTATTATGTTGCTTTTATTAAGCCTTTCCACCATTATGAGTCTTCTGCTGAATAAGAAGCCATGATAAGTAGTTCACTTGGGACCAGGAATGGTTTTTGAGTGCCGGCCAGTCTAGGGTGTAGGCTCGGAGTGTGAAAAACTTGTTGTCAGAGCCCAGAGTTCCAGAGTCCTAGGAAGTCTATGGAACTATCTAGTAGAGTCTGTATTATGGGTGTGAAGCGTACCACATCTATAATAAGGAAGCTACAGGACATTAGGAAGTGCCATCATTTGTTGTTATTCTTTGTCTCGTGCTTCAAAGCATATCTCTGTGAAGTCCCTTCTAACTCGTGTGTTCACACAATATTTTTCAGATCATGCCTTCTTGCAGAGCTAAGAGACTAGTCAGGGGTAGAGGATGCCCAGCCAGAAGGAAGGCAAACCAGCTTGGCGGAATTCCGGAGGAACCTAGAGGCCCAGCTGTGCCTATAGAGCAGCCACAGAAAGCTGATATTACTAATGCTGAACTTCGCCAGGACATTAAGACCTTGGCTCAGGCAATCGCTATTCAGGGAGGTCGGCAGGGAGATGGCAGGAACGATGGGGCAGATACCGCCAGAGTTAAAGAGTTTCTGAGAATGAACCTACCAAAGTCCATGGGGTCTGATGTGAAGGAAGATCCTAGGAATTTTATTGAGGAGCTTCAGAAGGCGTTTTAGGTGATACATATAGTTGATGCTGAGTAGGTTGAGTTGGATACCTATCAGCTTAAGGGGGTAGCTAGACTCTAGTTTGACCAGTGGAAAGCGAGTAAGGCAGATGGGGCGCCAATAGTTACTTAGGCAGTGTTTGTGGAGGCCTTCTTGGGATGGTACATTCTAAGAGAGATAAGGCAGGCTAAAGTGAGAGAATTTCTAAACTTAATGCAGGAATGAGTGTAGGAGAGTACAACCTCAAAATTTACTTAGCTGTCCAGTTATGCTCCAGCTATGGTGGCAGATATGCATACTAGGATAGATCTCTTCGTGTCCGGGCTCTCTCAAATGACTAAGGCAGAGGGTAGGAATGCGATGTTGATTGGGTACATGGATATAGCCCATTTGATGATGTATGTTCAGTAGGTAAAGGAGGAGTTCAGAAGTAAGAGGGCCAAGTCATCAGGGCAGGAGTTAGGTAAGAGAGGGGATGGAGGTGGAGATCACTCATCTTTCCAGCCTAAGACAGTCAGACCAGCACCTTCATCTGTTAGTGCACCGGCACCGAGGATTAGAAATGAGTAGGAATCACAGCACCACAGATTTCTGGGCAGTCGGTCATAAGGTAGCATAGCTCTAGGATCAAACCGCTATCCTACTTGTGGTAAGTGCGGTAGATCTCATCTCAAAGAGTGCCTTATGGGCACAAATGGTTGTTTCAGATGTGGTCAGGTGGGGCATTTCTTGAAGGATTTTCCTACAGGGAAGCAAAATATGAGAGACACCAACTCACAGATAGTCTCTTCAGCACCGCAGGGTAAGCCACCTAATAAGGGTACTACAATAGGGACAAGCAGGGGCACAAACCATTTGTATGCCATGGGCGCCAAAAAGGAGCAGTAGAACTCACTAGATGTAGTTATGGGTATGCTCAAAATCCTTACTCATGATGTCTATGCATTGTTAGGCCCAGGAGCCACTTTGTCATTTGTAACACATGTAGCTGTAAAGTTTGGGGTTAATCCAAAATGTCATCATGAGCCTTTCAGTGTTTCTACTCCTACTGGAGAGTCTATCTTAGCCCAAAGAATCTTAAGGCTTTCCCAATCTCCATTTATAATAAGACTATTGTAGTTGATTTGGTGAAGTTAGATATGGTAGAGTTTGATGTCATCCTAGGCATAGATTAGCTTCATGCTGGGTATGCCTCCGTAGATTGCAGAACAAGAGTAGTCAAATTTTAGTTTCCCAACGAACCAGTCCTAGAGTGGAGGGGTAGCTCAGTCATTCCTAAATATCAGTTTGTATCATATCTAAAAGATAGAAAGTTAATCTCCAAGGGATGTACATACCACCTAGTCAGAGTTAAGGATTCTCATACCAAGGCACCATCTCTTCAGTCTGTTCCAATTGTAAATGAGTTCCTAGAAGTCTTTCCTGAGGATCTTCCTGAAGTCCCCCCTGATAGGGAGATAGACTTTGGGATAGACACTCTTCTACATACTCAGCCTATATCTATTCCTTCATACCGAGTTCCTTTAGAACTAAAAGATTTAAAGTTGTAGTTGAAAGATCTTTTAGATAAGGGTTTCATTCGACTAAGCATTTCATCTTGGGGTGCCCTATTCTTTTCGTGCATAAAAAGGACAGTTCTCTTCGGATGTGCATAGATTACCGTCAATTGAACAAGGTCACTATTAAGAACAAGTATCCTCTTCCCAGAATTGATGACTTATTCGACCAACTTCAGGGTGCTAGATATTTTTCCAAGATAGATCTTAGATTTGGGTATCATTAGTTTAAAGCTAGAGAGAAAGACATTCCTAAGACAGCTTTCTGAACTCGATATGGCCATTATGAGTTCTTGGTCATGTCCTTCGGGTAGACAAGTGTACCAGCAATTTTCATGGATCTTATGAACAAGGTGTTAAGGCCGTACCTAGATCTGTTTGTTATTGTGTTCATAGATGACATCCTGATCTACTCCCGTAACAAGGAAAAGCATGCAGACCATCTTAGAGCTATCCTTCAGACCCTTAAGGATCAGTAGCTATATGCTCAATTTCTAAGTACGAGTTCTGGTTGGAGTCTGTTGCATTTCTAGGGCACATTTTGTCTGGTGAGGGTATCCAATTTGATTACTAAAAGATTGAGGCAGTGAATAATTGGCCAAGGCCCATAACTCCCACAGAGATAAGGAGTTGTTTTGGCTTAGCGGCATACTATAGATCATTTGTTGAAGAGTTTTCTTCTATTTCAGCTCCCTTGACTAAGCAAACTCAGAAGAAGAATAAGTTCGAATGGTCAAAAGCTTGTGAGAAGTGTTTCCAAGAGTTGAAGACTAGGCTGGCTACAACCCTAGTCTTATCCCTACCCGATGGAGTTGATGATTTCATAGTTTATTATGATGCTTCCAGAGTTGGCTTGGGTTGTGTGTTAATGAAAAGAGGCAAGGTGATAGTATATGCCTCCAGATAGCTTAAGATTCATGAAAAGAATTACCCAACTCATGATCTTGAGCTTTCTGGGGTGGTGTTTGCTTTGAAGATATGGAAACACTATCTGTATGGTGCGCATGTGGATGTATTCATGGACCATAAGAGTTTACAGTATGTGTTTTGCTAGAAGGAGATGAATTTGAGATAGAGGAGATGGTTGGAGCTGCTGAAAGACTATGATATGAGTATCCTCTATCATCTAGGTAAAGCTAATGTGGTTGCCGATGCTCTTAGCAGGGTGACCATGGGGAGCACAACCCATGTTGAGGATGAAAAGAGAATTAGCTAAGGAGGTTCACAGACTAGCCTATTTGGGAGTGCAGATTGAGGATGTTCTGATGAAGGTGGGGCCATTGTCAGAAATGGGTGAGAGTCATCTTTGGTGGTAGAAGTGAAAGAAAAGAAAGATAGAGATCCCATCCTCCTCCAATTGAAGGAAGATGTTCTGAAGCAGAAAGTATTAGTTTTCTCAAAAGGGGGAGATGGTGTCCTGAGGTACCAAGGCAGGTTGTGTGTACCAAATGTTGACGTTCTTAGAGATAGGATGTTGGCTGAGGCTCGTAATACCAAATACTCTATCCATCCTGGTGCAACAAAGTTGTATAGAGATTTACGAGAAGTCTATTGATGGGGTGGTATGAAGAAGGACATTGCAGAGTTTGTGTCTAGATGCCTAAATTGCCAGCAAGTTAAGATTGAGCACCAAAAGGCCTTGTGGTATAGCCAGAACATAGAGATCTGGGAATGGAAATGGGAGATGCTTAATATGGACTTTGTGACAGGTTTACCTCGATCCCATAGACATCATGATTCAATATGGGTCATAGTAGACAGATATGACCAAGTTAGCTCACTTCCTACCTATCAAGATGACTGATACAGTCAAGAACTATGCTTGACTCTATGTAAAGGAGATTATTAGGTTGCACGGGGTCCGTATATTGATTATTTCAGATAGAATAGCTCAGTTTACAGCCCAGTTTTGGAAGTCCTTTTAGAAAGGGCTTGGTATGAAGGTAAATCCTAGCATAACTTTATATCCACAGAAGGATGGGCAAGCAGAATAAACTATACAAACCATGGAAGATATGTTGAGAGCTTGCGTGATGGACTTTAAAAGTAATTGGGATTATCATTTACCTTTGATTGAGTTCTCCTATAATAATAGTTTTTAGGCTAGCATATAGATGGCACCATATGTGGCTCTTTATGGAAGAAGGTGTAGATCACCCATATGGTGGTTTGAAGTAAGTGAGGCAGGGTTGATAGGACCCAATCTAGTCCATCAAGCTATGGAAAAAGTGAAGGTCATCCAGGAGAGGCTCAACACAGCTTAGAGCAGACAAAAGTCATACACAGATGTTACGAGGAGAGACTTGGAGTTTGGGGTAGGCGATTGGGTATACTTAAAGGTATCTCCAATGAAAAGAGTTATCAGATTCGGAAAGAAGGGGAAGCTCAGTCCACGATATATTGGGCCATATTAGATTCTGAGAAAGTGGGTAGCGTTGCTTACGAGTTGGAGTTACCAGCAGATTTTAGTGCTATACATCTGGTGTTTCATAGTTCCATGCTTAAGAAGTGCTTGGGAGATCCCTCTCTAGTTTTCTAGTTGAAAGTGTTGGGTTTAAGGACAACTTGTCTTACAAAGAGATTCTGGTGCAAATATTAGACCGACAAGTTCGTAAATTGAGGACCAAAGTGATAGCTTCGGTGAAAGAATTGTGGAGAAACCAATTTGTGGAGGAAGCCACAAGGGAGGTCGAAGAAGATATGAATGCCAAGTATCCACACTTCTTTGTTTGCCTAAGTGAGGATCTTGAAGGTAAACTTTTGTCTTTTCACGTTGAAGATTTATGTTTATTAAGTTAGTCAAACTTATGGTTTGAGCTAGCTTTGTTCGTATCTTTATCATTCGAGGAAGAATGCTCCAAAGGGGGAGATATTGTAACACCTCATGAAATGATGAAAATACCCCTAGAATTGACCTTTTGTGTAACGTGCTTTCCCTTGCTTCGTTTGCAAATTCAAGACCAGATTTTTATGATCAGTGCAAAAAATTGAATCGAAAAATGGTCTCAACTCGGCAAAAACTCAAAAAATGTGAAATATATTTGTCCAACTGAGCTTAAAAAAATGCGGTTTCCACGCCCTTTCACGACGCAGACTGGATATGGAACCATACTTTGATTTTTCTTCTAAATTTGACAAAACACGAAAAGTTGCGAACATTAGTGCGCGTAGCCCAATAGTGGAAGAAGGATGCAATTTTCGTTTTTTAAGGGGAACGGTAATTCTGAATTTTTCTACACCCCTTATCCTAAACTAAGTCAGTTTTTAAGTCAAATTAAGTCCAAAACATATTTTACTTATTTATACACTCAACCAGACCCTTCCAAGAACCTACACTCAAAAAATTCAAGAAACGATTATAGGGCTTAGATTTTCCTTTCAATTCCTCAAGAACTCATTCTAAGTTATATGAGGCCACTCTAAAATCATTATTTTTTTCAAATATTTTAGAAAAGTATAACTTAGTTTTCATCCCAAAAGTCTCAAGTCTTGGTCTTGATTAATTTGATGAAAATCTTATAAAGTTTAGTAAATTTCCCCATGTATGCATAGATTCTTGATTGAATAATGATGATTCTCGATTCTTTAACTGTTATGAAAATACTAATTCCAAAATTTTAAAGTTATAAGTGATTTCCTAAGAATTCATGTGGGTTTCATGAACACCCATAAAGGATATAGTCCAAGACTAGTTAAAGAATTCCTTTCTTGAACTGTTCTTGTATTTGAGTTGAGTACATTATATATTAAAGAAGAATTTTCTTGAAGATTTTCTTGGCATTATGGTTGAGTAATCTAGAATGATCAAAAGTACATAAAGATATTAGTTATACTAAAGTTAAAGATTTCAGTTGAGAAAGCTAAGTAGTAAGCTGGGTTAAGTCCACAAGAAAGCTAGATTTCAAGAATTTATGATCATTTCAGTATGAGCTATATAAAGTACTTTGGGAGTAGTATTGAACACAAATATGGGTGAGATTATAATATATTACTCAGACTCATAAACTATATAGCTAGCATAGGATAGGATTGTACTATAGTACCTTCCTCTTTAGCTACTGAGATGGCCAGTTTTGGGATGGATCCACTCCCCTAGTTATTCGTCCCTTACCCCAGCAAAGTACGGGATGGCTCTGGCAGCGTAGGCAAGACGCTGTATTACCACAAAGCTTATAGTGGTGGTTGTCGGTTAGAGAAACTCCCCAAGCTAAGCAACTATGTTTTACTTATCAGTTTTCAGCATGTTATTTTCAGCATGTAGTCTTATGATTATTGTTAACTCATTTATGACTATGATCATGTCTCTTATGATATATTATGACATCCTTATTTAAATGTTTTGGCCATATTACATATCATATATTACAATTATTAACGTCCTTAGGAAAATGATGCAGACACAGGTGACAGAGTTCCTTTGCATCCTCTTCGTTTAGAACCCGATAGCTATCAGTTATTGGTGAGGTCTCTTCTTACTCCGAGGCTCCTGTGTCCATGCTATTTCATTTCAGTATTTACATTCAGTTCTGGCTACTTGGGGCCTATCTCAGTAGCCCTTTCAGACAGTTTATAGTAGAGTTTCCATAGACCCCGTGTTAGTATTTCAATTTCTAGTTCATTCAGATAATTCGTATGAGTTTTTATTTAGCTTATGCAGACAATTTCAGAAGTAGTATGTTGCTTTATTAAGCCTTTCCACTATTTTGAGTCTTTAGCTGAGTAAGTAGCCATGCCAAGTGGTTCTTTTGGGACCAGGAATGATTTTCAAGTGCCGGCCATGTCCAGGGTGTAGGCTCGGGGCGTGGCAAATATCAAAGAATGTAATATAACAAGATCCTATGAAATTCATGATGCGTGAAATGCAAATGAGGCTCTCATATATAGTGGGGATGTAGCCATAACCTACATCACAAACTCATGCGAGCTATTACACGAATTTGCCCGATATTGACCTCCCACTGGGTGAGAGAAGATTACTTGCCAAAGGTAATCTGCCACCACGAACTAAGGATTAGAAGAGTTGAGGGAGGGAAACTCTGACTCTTCTCTTACCTCGTACCTCCACCACACCTTATGACCCAGTCATTTCATATACGGCAACCACCTTCCTTACGACCCAGTCATTTCGAAAGGATTTCCTTATCAAAATATATCATATCATATCATATCATATCATATCATATCATATCATATCATATCACAAATGAATAGCCATTCCTTATGACCCGGTCATTTAGGTGATGACTACCATTCCTATGCTGGCACATAGTTCAAGGAAAAGAGTATGGACCCTTGCAGATATTCCACGCTGACATCCAATCTATCGGTTCTAGGACATCATCCCACTAGAATATATATATATATATATATGCTTGTAAAAGATGCATAAGCTTGTAAATCATTTTCATGCATTTTTGGGCTCAAAGGCTAAACCACATTCATAACAATTCATACTAGGCTCAAATGCCAAATCATAGCTCACAGTCATAATACTCATACATAGGAATAGCTCATTCATTCATACATAATGGTGCAAGAACCCAAAATGCACAAAGAGCCATAATTATAGACATGTATGTGATCACATTCTTGTCATAACCAATATCTTATCAAAATCATATCATAGAACATGATTGGGGATATCTTATCAAAATCATATCATAGAACATGATTGGGGTTAATCCGCTGCATAATTTTCATAATAATCTAATGTTATGAATGCAAATGCCATGAATGGTATGAAAAAGCATGGGTAATTAAGATTCAATCTAAAATCGACAATATAATATGAAGTTCGAATGAAAACATAATTAAATCCACATTTAACATCATAATATAATAACTCATGCATAAACAAGTCTTAAAAGGGGACATGTATATTCATAATTTCAATGTAAATCATCATAATAGGGATTAAAGTAACTTAAAATCATCAAATATGTACAACCTATACATCAATTTAATTTAATAAACCCAAATAATGAAAACCCATATTCAAAGAGAGCTTAAATTGAAGAAATTTGATTGGAAAGATTTTGGTCTCCTTGATGGGAAGAATTAGGGATTAAACCAATATACCTTCACCAAGATGAAGAAACCCCAAAAGAATTTGAAGAAGAATTGAACTTGTCTTGATTCCCAAGTTGAAAATCTTCAAGAACTCTTGAGAGGATTTTTAGTCTTTTGAACGAGAGAAAGTGAATGTGAATAATTTGAATAGGGTTTTAGGTCTTTAGAAGGTCATTATATAGCATAGGAGATCCCAAAAGTCCAATATCAATAACCGAATTTATGGAAACACCATTAATGAAATGGAATTAAAAAGAAAAAATCGTATATACTCTTGCACAAATGAGTTCTATAAAAATAGGCATAACTTCTTCATCCGAACACTGAATGAGAACACTAAATGAGGTGAAACCAAGTGCATTGGAAAGCTAATTCGAAGAGCTTTCTTTTGACAGGTCATGGTCCACCCTATACCTTTTGTGATAAGATATATGGGCGTTTAAAATTGACCCTTCTATCGGTACTTGTGAGAAACTTAGCCAATGGAATTGCTTTGAACTTGGCATGATGTAGGAGACCCATGATAGTAATAAATGACATAAATAAGATTGAATTGAAGGCTTGAAGTTGAACCTAGCTTGAGCTTAATGATCCCATACATAGAAAATTTCACGAAGTTAGCTATACTGGGGGCTACACGGCCCATATGGTGTCACACGGTTCGTGACACAGGTGGTACCCCTATACTTGGAAAAATCTTCATGAAGAGGTTGTGAGACGTCATCCATACTTAGAGAAATTTTCCATTTCCAGAACTATACAGACAGGCACACAGTCCGTGAAACTTTACATGGCCCATGAAGGTGGCTGTGTCCCAATACTTTACTTCACACATTGGTGTTCCAAGCTCAAGGCCATTACACAACCCTCCATGAAATGTCACACGGACTATGTGGGGTCCATGTGTGATGTGCCTTAGCCCAAAACTCCACTCCAGGGCCACACTCTCAAAATTAAGGCCAAGTGTGTTATCACTGTAGGCCACATGGGTCGTGTGAGCTCACACTGACCATGTGGTCTCCCTTTGGAATACACTTGGTCCAAATTTTGTCCAAAACAAAATTCTCAAGCTTCGATAAAGTTGTAAAAAAATCTGGGTCCTTATATCATCTCCCCGTTGGGAACATTCATCCTCGAATGAGGTGGAACAAGGCTTGAAAGGCTTGACTTAGAACATGAAACTCCCAAACACAAGGTATAATGCACAATTCATCATTTGAAATTATCAAGTCATTAAAACTCTTATCAAAACGTATTTGAATCATTTAAAACATCATGAAAATATATCATTTTTGTGCACATGTATACATGTCATGTCATGAGACTCAAGAGTCAAAGAATTAGAACCATTGAGAATAGGTAGAACCTAATATAATAGGCTTGAGTAGATTAGATAGGATATAGGTATCAGTGCATCATACTTGATTCCACTTCCCACAGTGCAATTCCCACATGTTGATCCTCGTTGTGAAGCCTCTCCCCTTGCACATCCAAGATCTCAACCGAATCTTCCTCATAAGACAAGTTCTCCCCAACATCAATGCCTTCCAAAGGAATAATAGCACTAGCATTACAAACCAACTTCCTCACTTAGACACCTAGAGAATTGAATGAATAAAACTCAAACCCGGGTGCAAATCCAATCCATAGGCCATGTTCTCAAACTTCTACTTTAAGGGGCGAGTAAGTATGACTCACTCTTTGAGGGTAATTTGGGACTTAGGATCTTCCACATTCCCACATCAAACATACATACATATCATAATTATCATAATCAATTCATAATAGCCATATCCAAAAGATATCCATAAGCGTAAACTCCAAATGCAATGCATAACTTATAGATCCGACAAGAGTCTACAAGATGTCTAAGAATGCCTTTATACATAAGATGGGATAGGGTCCAAGACATACCTCAGACTCACCCTCAAAGTAAATAATATAGACAAGACATCATAGGTAGAGGAATGGTGGATTGTCCTTGAAAGATAGGACTCACCACATTAATTATCTCAAGATCCAATCTAGCCATCGTACGGTGGAAAAAGGTAGCCTCCAATCCCTACATAGTAAGATCATGTAGGAAAAAGTATACGTTAGTATGCTAGAATGTACTAAGTATGCAGGGTGCAATGCATGTAGCTTACCAAATCTGCACTTTAATGTTAGATGACAAGGGTACATAATATAGAAAGAATCGTATATCTAAGAGAATAAGATAATAATATGCTTTGAAATTAATGATGTATGAAACAAATGAGGCTCATATATATAATGAGGATGTAGCCATAACTGACATCTCAAACTCATGCGAGCTATTACATGAATTTACCTGATGTTGACCTCCCATCGGATGAGAGAAAATTACTTGTGAAAGGTAAAATACACCATGCCTTACGACCCGATCATTTCGTATATGGCGGCCACCTTCCTTACGATCAGGTTATTCTGGAAGCATTTCCTTATCAAATCACATCATATCATGTCATAAATGAATAATCATCACTTAGGACCTAGTCATTTCGGTGATGAATACCATTCCTATGTTGGCACATAGTTTAAGGAAAGGAGTATGGACCCTTAGGAATATAGGTTACTTTTTATTGGCATTGGAATCAATAGTCCACACTGACATCCAATCCGTTGGTGCTAGGTCATCATCCCACTAGAATACATATATATACATGCCTGTAAAAGCATAAGCTTTGAAATTGTTTTCATGGATTCTGGGGCTTAAAGGCCAAACCACATTCATAATAACTCATATTTAGGCTCAAATGTCAAATCCTAGCTCATTGTCATAATAGTCATGCATAGGAATAGCTCATTCATACATACATAATAGTGCAAGCATCGATAATGCTTAAAGAGCCATAATCATAGACATGTACGTGATCACATTCTTGTCATAACCAATACCTTATCAAAATTATATCATAGAATATAATTGGGTTTAACCCACTTCATAATTTCCATAATTATCCAATGTCATGAATGCAAATGCCATGAATGATATGAGAAAGCATAGTAATTAAGATTCAATCTAAAATCAACAATATAATATGAAATTCAAATGAAAATATAATTAAATCCA
>JAABOM020079359.1:0-32634 GCA_011800125.2 Solanum clarkiae | reverse complement strand
TCCACACAATCTAAAAATGGACAGCATAACGTTACCTTCCTTCGCTACCTTTCGATGTCAACAACTCCAAACCTATTTCAACTTTAACCAAACTGTTCCAACAACATTTACACATATAAACAGACCCAAAAAAATATTATAAAATCACTCAAGAAGTCATGAAGTATGTGAGCTAATAGCCTTATATATAACAGCCCGCAAGTTCCAATCAACATGACGCTTAATATAACACAATAAAATGCGCTCGTTAAATGAAACCAAAATCAGGGCAGCAACCTTAGGGTGATGGTTATAACTAAAACCATATTAATAACAACAAGTTATCTACATAATACAACTCACAAACCATAGATAAATTACCAAAACAAAAGGAAAAGGTGCAACAATTTTCTGCATAGAATCTGTCCAACAAATTTCAGCAAGCGTAACTAGCATATATTTCTTGTTTTTCATAATAAAATCATACTAAATACACAACTATAATTACTTATCTTTGTCTTCAATATTTAGAGGATCCTTAAGAACCCTAGAAGTCCCTTTTAGCTGCTTTACAAAGTTGAGAAAAGTTTAGAGAAAGTAGAGAGAGCAATCTAATTTTTTTTGTGAGTTCAAGTGAGAAATGAATTGTGGAGCTGCTTTGGAGCTCTTTATAAAGAGCTATTATGCCGACCTTATCTTGACATTTTGACTATCTTATACCAAACAATATCAAGCTGCTTACCTACTAGCTTGGCCCTCAAATTTGGGCCTTTTTGGAGCACCAACTTGGTGGACTTGGGCTGGCTATTTTCAGCCTTCACTTAGTTTTTGGTCCCAATTTGCTAAGTGTGTTGTGATGTCTTTGGGACCTTTTTATTATACTTTTTGGGCTGAAAGTATGTCCCATATGTGATGTTAAATCATGGCCCAAAGTTACACCCTCAATACGAATTTTATTCATACTCGGACTTGGACAATTTCGACGCTGGTCTCGTCTCCGTTTAGTTAGTAATTTAAGCTAAGCAAGTAGCTGACTCAGCTAATTGCTTCCTAAGTCCTACAAGAACCTCAATTCTCTCACTTCATTTTAAGGTCGTAATATCCTCACTTCGACACAAAACATGTATACACTCGACCCTCTTAAACGTTAAACGCACATATAACCCATTAACACAAGATTCAAGCACTTTTGAAAATTAGCGCTAATTTGACCAAATCATATCATGCGTAATTTGAATTGTACTAGTATAGTAAGGTGTGTGGTGTTACACATACCTTGACCACTTTGTCAGGGGGTGCTAAGTCCGTACTAGTATGTTGAGGGGTATATACCTTGATCACCTTATTGAGGGGTGCTAGGCCCATTCTACCATATTGAGGGGTATATATCTTGACCACCTTGTCGGGGGGTGCTAGGCCCGTATTACTAATTGAGGGGTAGATACCTTGATCACCTTCTAAGGTGGTGCTAGGCCTTAGAATTCAAGTATTACATGTTTGGTCTATGATGATTATCTCTTCCTACACATATGCTATATTCTATACAACTATGTTTCACTTTGAGCATTGATCATGCATGTCATATTGTTATAGTATTTTCTATTACCTATGTATATGCAGTTTCACTTGTTGCTTATCTCTTGGGGCATCGCATTCTACATACTTAGTACATTCAAACATACTAATGCATATTCTATGCCTACATGATGTTACCATGTAGGAACCAGAGCTTCACCTAATCCTCCTCCTCCTCCACGTGGCTAGTACAATCTCTTAAAGCAATCTTAGTGAGTACTCAACTCCGAGGACAATAGCTATTGATCCTATGTTATGTAAAGACTCTTTTCTTTGTTTAGATGCTTACGACTATGAGGGTGATCTCGGAAAGTTATTTTGGCCCCCGCCCAATATATGTTAGAGGTGTAGTTGGACAAGTTATGTAATTATGCTTTAAGCTTTGACTCCTTTGATGATTTATGCTATGAAAGACTTCCCTTAGTCCCTTTATTTTTATTTATATTATCTTATTGTTGTTTAATGGCTTCCGCGACCAAGGATGTTTAAATGATATGCTAAGAACCTTATTTGGGATCCTTTTGGGTTCTCGTTCATCTAGTCATGTCTAATTTTAAGGAGAATTGTTAAGGTTTCCTATGAACTGGAGTTTCCTACGGATATGAATATGGTTCATCCAGTCTTTCATGTGTCCATGTTGAGGAAGTGTGTTGGTGATCCAAGTACTATTATTCCCTTAGAAGTTGTGGGTATTGAAGAGGATAACATGACCTATGAGTAGGTCCCGATGGAAATATTGGATAGGAAAGTGAAAGTATTAAGAAACAAAGATGTGGTATACGTCAAAGTACTTTGGAGGAATCAACAAGTCAAAAGTGCCACTTGGCAAGCCGAATCGGACATGAAGAAATGATATTTGTACCTCTTTCACTCTACTCAAGCCAAAGGTAATAAATTAGCTCCTATCTATGATTTCAAATCTTATGTTTCAGCCCTCATATCATTTTTACATTCATACATGTTCATGGTAACAAGTTTTGGTGATTTTTGATGTATATGCTTCATGTATTTTAGAATGATATTTAAGTGCATTTGTTGTATCCATGTCGGGCTGAAAGTTTCCTAGTTACTCTTCTTATGTATTTTTTCTTTACATTTGGGGGTGAATGTTCCCATGGGGGAGATATTGTAACACATCTCATGTACTTTAAAAATGCCCTATAGTGTATTTCATGAATATATTAAAATACGTGCAAGATTTTGAAATTTCAACTTTATATTCTTGTTCGGGGGGACAAAATTGTGTAGGGAATGGATGGCCTTTGATTTTTAGATGACCCGTAGCGAAAAATTATTTTTCGCTACGGGAGCCGAGGCAATGTGTCTCCGCGACTAAGCCGCGTCACGCTTTGGGTGTGGTTCAGTATAAATGATGCTCCACGATTGGCCCACGTTGTGCCTCAGGCATGGACCAGTGCAATAATTTCTTTAATTTTTGAGTTTTTCTCAAGGGTATTTGGGTAGTAATCCAATGCCTATACATACGGGAATACTTTAATTTTCCACCATTTTCATACCCTAGAACACTCAAAATCCTCCCAATTCATCATCAAATCCTCCATTCAATCTCAAGAACTTGCTTTGAAGTACAAAAACCCAACTCAAGCATCAAGACTTCCTCAATTTTTTCTTCAAGAACTCCAAAGTTTAGGTATGTGGGTCTTCATTCATGGGTCCTTTCACCCATGGAGCGCAACTCTCTCTTTTTATGAAATTTCATGATTTCAAAGTTATATTTCTTATGGGTATCTTCTGTTATTACTCCTATTCAAGAAATATGTTGCCTTCTATCAAGAAATGAGATTATATTATGCTTACGATGCTAAAGCTTGTATGCTATAATATCTTGAAAGTCTTGAAAAGATTATGGTTTTCATGATACTCAATATATGAGGATTTTACTACAATGTTGTGGCTTTTGCTTTGAATGATATCTAAATGACTATATTTTACTCTACTCATGTTCTCTACTCTTGAAATATACTATTTTAAGCAAACGTACATATACCCACCATGTTTGACTAAATTTACGTGAAAAGAATTCTTATATGGATGAAAGGCTATTACATGATTTGCAAGACAAGTGTTTCTATGATAATTATGGACTCCCAAGCATGTAGTATATTTTATACTCATGTTAATTGTGAAGCCTACTAGAAAGGGTTATGACCTAAGTTGTATTCCTCACCCTCGAGTAGAAGGCAAATATCTACATGAAGAGGTTATGACCTAAGCTATATTCAACACCCTCATGTATGATTTAATAATGTGCACTATCTAGTGCCTACATGAAGGGGTTATTACCTATGCAATATCTTCACCCTCATGTATTATTAAATACCCACTAAAAGGAGTTATAACTTGAGCTATATTCCTCACCCTCTAGTACAAGGTATTTGAATGGGCTACTCATGCCACTTTATTGTGTTAAGCAAGTTATGCAAGTATTATTCATGCATGTTTTAACCTAAGCATTCATTATACATGTGTTATTGAGCTCATGTCTAACGATTATGATTATGCATCTTGATTGTAATGGCTTATGATCCTTGTTGCATTCCACCCCGCATACTTAGTACATTCGAAGTACTAATACATACTTTATGCCTACACGATCGCACCATGTTAGGACCAAATCTTCTATTCATCTTTCTCCTCCATGTGGCTAGACGGATCTTTTGAAGGCTACTATTAGTGAGTCCTCCACTTCGGGGACAGTATTCACTTTACTTTCATCCTCTTATTAAGACTTGTCTAATTTTGAATATTTATCGTTTGAGGGTGAGCCCGGGAGATATGTTAGCCCCCGCTCCATTCGTGTTAGAGGCGTTGTTTGGTATGGTTATCTATATATTGAGCTTGATTACCATTATGATTATGTTATTATGAAAGACTTTCCTTAGTCCTCTATTTCCCTTTAGGCTTGTTGAATGTTGGTGATGAGAAGGAAGTCCCAAGTCTCGTTTCCCTTAGAATTGTTTGTTTCTTGTTGTTGTTTTATTTTTGCTTCCACAACCAAGGATGTGTATATGATATGCTAAGAGTCTTGGTTGGAGTCCCTTTGGGTTCTCATTCGCCTTGTTAGATATAGGCCCTATGCTTGGGTTGTAACAACAAGTTTAAAAACATAATTTTTGAAGAACCAAGTGACAATCTTGAAAAAATTTTGCTCATACATATAAATATTGATCCCAAACTAGTTTGGGTCGATCATAACAACAACAAAAACAAAAATACCTAATGTGATCTCGATGGTGAGGTATAGAGAAGGTAGATTCTAAGAAAATCTTACCCTTAACTTGTAGATTTTATTTTTGATAAACCCTTAGCTCAAATAAAATCAAGTAGTTTGAAAAGGGGATAAAAATACGAAAAGCAATAACAAGAAGAAAATAACAAACAACAGAGAACGGAATAGTGGGGTTAGACTATAGGCTACTAAATCTTCTCTACTATATTTCACTCGAATAGTAAATATGACAAATAACAAATTCATTCATGCAACAAATATTTATCAGGAATTGTCATCTAGGACTTGCAATGCTTACTTTGTGGAGCCATGGCGACAGTCCCTTTTGCCCTCACTCTTCTTTCTCATCTATTTCATATAAGACTTCTACACAAGATTGATTTATATTTGAACTATCGCAGATTCGTTGTCGTGGATTTAGCATTAACTTCTAGAATATTCATAAAAATAATTTTCTTTAAAATTTTGGATATATTAAAAGTAATACATCGACACTTCATTTAGAACAATGATGACATTATTACACAAGATGAGAAAAATATACTTTAGGTTTACAGTTTATTTGATAACTTTTTGGGGATAAGAATCAAAATTTCATTGAATTAAGGAGATTTCATCAATCTAGTTTGTATTTGAAAATGAACAAATAAAGAGAGTTATAACGTTTAAAGTGCTCTCACGGGCATTCCTCAAACATATGTAGTGCAAAATTTCACATAGGCATATTCTGTAGGCATATTGCGTAGTAATGTATCAACAATTTGCCACAACAAATCCACTTCCTAATGACCAGAATATTACAAAATCATATAAAATTATAAATAGGTTTCAATTTTTCTACTATGAGTATGTAAACAATAAACAAATGCACAATAAATGTATTTAATTCAACTCATTTGTGAAATCAAAACATACTCCAGAAAGAAAAAATAATTCGGATCCAAAAAAATAAATTGCTTACCCGACATTATTTTAATGTGTAGTAGATCAACAGAAGAAATAAGAGAAAGCTAAGCAAGAAGAGAACACATTTTATGTGGCTACTCCTCAAGCAACTTGAGATTCAACTGAAATGGAGGGGCTTTGGGCAAGAGGATGAAATTGAAAAAGGGGAAAATGAACTTTAATGTTTTGATTTTGGGAGAGGGAGATCGCAGTAGGAAATAGGGTTGTGTTTTTGGGAGATTTTGGGATGGAGATTTGGGAGGAAAATTTAAACAAATAATTACAACCACATTTTTAGTCCCAAACTCATAAATTATATGTTACTATGTAGTACAAAAATATTTATGCATCTAATAATTTTTTTTCTAGAGTTAAATATAAAGAGTGATGAAATGATTTTTTTTAAAAAAAAAAACTAGATTCAATATTAGGTACAAACATAAATAATTTAGTAAATTAATAATATGATAGTTGAAGCAAATGTTATAATATTTTTAAATTTGTATATCAATTATAATAATATTTTATGCCAAATGTCTTTTTATGAAATTGTGTGTCAAATGTTGTTACGGAAATAGCCTCTCTATCTATTTGAGATAGTGGTAAGATATACATACATTTTATCCTCCCCAGATCCGATTGTGTACATTTTACCCTCTCAGAAAATAAAAATGTATTTTGATATCAATTCTGAAAACTCTTGTTTATGATGAAGCTTATGTAACTCTTAATGAGATTTTGCTTAAATCCATGTTAAGTAGACAACTAAATTTAAATAGATACAATCTAACTATAAATTTAAATTATGTTTGAAATTTAGAAGAAAACCATATAAAATTAAATAAAATAGAATGACCAACAAACAAGCACGATCAGTATATAAAATACACTAAATTGGTAAAGATGTTATTCCAATCTAACAAGCCCAAGTCAAATTAATAATTCTCAAAATACTTGATCAATATGAATTTTAGTGAAACTTAAGTATAATTTTGTACTTTAAATTTGATATATTATTGAGAATTTGACCTCACTTGTTTCATAGGTATGGTGCGTTAAGGACTATTCGAGTCTAGGGTCGGGGCCAGGGTAGGCTGCACCGTCAGTCCCAAATAGGGAGAAGAACCCCGAGCTTGATGAGCAGAAATCGGATGCCCCAGCTCAGCCTCAGCCAAAGGCACTAGCTCCCCCAGTCGCTTCGGCAGTCAATCCAGAGATGCAAGAGGTCCTTGGACAGTTCCAAGCAACACTTGGAGCCCTACAATAGGGTGCATTGCCAACTCCAGCTCCTCCCACTCATGAACTAGTAGAGCCTACTATTTTGGAGGCTCCGATCCAGCCAAAGGGAGTCGTACAGTTCCAGGAGCAATGGCTACTCGGATACTTCTTGAGATTGGCTCCATCGAGGCTTTCAGGAGCTACAGGGAGAAAGCACAGGAGTTCATGACTTCATGTATGGAGCGATTATAGGCCCTATAATCACTAGAGTCCTAGAGTGCTAAGTTCACTACTTATCAGCTTAATGGTATCGCTAGAAATTGGTGCTGACTTATCGGGATGCTAGGTCTATAGATGTTGCACCATTGACTTGAGCAGAGTTCACAAAGACATTCATGACTAGGTTTGTGCCCAAGAGTTTTAAAGATCATTGCTGGGATCAGTTTATTCGATTAGAGCAGGGACAGATGTCCGTGTCCCAGTATGAGATCATATTTTAGGTGCTTTTCCAATATGTTTTAGCAGTTTTGGACTTTGTGGAGGAGCGGAATCACTCTTTTCAGCAAGGGCTAATGCCCCAATCGAGGATGGGCGTTCATGTACTGGTGGCTTCAGAATGTTCATTTCTAGATATAGTTGATCATGCATACTCTTTGGAGCAGATTAATCGCGACACCCAAGGGGGTAGCAACAAGTGAGCTACATGAGGAGGAGAGTTCAGTGGCTCCTAGACTAAATGTAGAGTTCCAGGGAAAGGCCTTCGAGGAGAGGTTAGTAGGGGAAAACCAGCCGACCATACTACATATCGCTCAGACTTCTGAGAGTGGGATGCAGGGCCTAGATACTTCTAGTAGGGGTGGATCCACTTATCCTATCGGGGTAGGCAGAGGTAGTGTGACTTAGCTTCCTAACATCTGGTTAGGATGTTCTCAGTAGGTAGTTGGGGTTCCAGGGTAGCTAGATAGAGTAAGACAATTGTGACCGTAGAGATAAGGATATATCAGGTTGTTTTGGTGTTGGGCACCAGATAATTGGCTTCGAGACTATCCTGAGCAGAGGGTTGTACATACCACCTCAAAGCCAGCCAAATCTGCTCCTACACTAGATGGCAAGGGCAGGGTTCAGAATCATGATTGCCAAGATCATTAGTATAGGGACCAGCAGGGTACTAGAGAGCCTACTAGGGGTGGTAGAGTCGGGTATGCAATGATGTTCGAGGGAGGCCGTTAGGCCACTTTTACGCAATAATAGTATGGGCCAAGGCTGACGCTTCTAATAAGGCCATAATATATATGATTACTGTATGCCACCAGCCAGCTTCAGCCTTATTTGGCCTAGATACCACAGTTTCTTATGTTTCTTTGTATTATGCTACTCACCTGGTGTTGCTCCTCAGCCACTTTCCTCTCTGATTTAGGTATCGACCCCCTTGGGGGATTCACTTGTGGTAGATTGAGTTTTCAGAGATTTTATGATCACTCTTCAAGGTTTTAATACCCAAGTTGACTTGATACTGCCTTATTTATTGGACTTCAACCTTATATTGAGCATGGATTAGTTGGCCCTACATCATGCATTTTAGATTGTTATGCCAAGACAGCCATCTTGGCGATACCGGGGATACCTCAAATGGTTTTGTAGGGGCCTGCGAGTTGGGTTCCAACAGGTATTATATCATTTGTTTAGCACTATAGATTGATATCAGCAGGGTGTTTAACCGAATTGGCCCATGTGAGTGATATGAAAGTTGAGACATCGTTGGTAGAGTCCCTACCAGTTGATGTGAGTTTCCTGATGTGTTTCCGACAGATTTTCTTGGATTACCGCCTATGCAGGAGATTGATTTTGCTAAAATGGTTGAGTTGGGCACTAAGCCTATATCTCTTCCTCCATACTGGATGGCTTCTTCAAAGCTTAAGGATCCCAGTTCACAACTTCAGATTTTGCTAGATCTAGGGTTCATCTGATCGAATGATTCTCCCTTGGGAACTCCTGTCTTGTTTGTTTCAAAGAAAGATGGGACTCCTCTAATGTGTAATGACTATCGATAGTTGAATAAGGTGACATTGAAGAAATTGACATTTTTCATGTATTGATGATTTATTGGATCAATTGCAGGGGCCTCAGTGTTTCCTGAGGATGATATGACATCGAAGTATCATCACTTGAGTATCCGGACAGATGATGTTCAAAAGACTGTCGAACTTATTATGGGTACTATGAGTTCCTAGTCATGCCTTTTGGGTTGCCTAATGGCCCTGCAATATTTATGGACTTGATGGCTCGAGTATTTTTTCAATATTTGGACTCTTTTGTGGTAGTGTTTATTGATGATATTTTATCTTATTAGCCAAATCGAGATCTGCATGCCCAGTACCTTCGCATTGTGCTTCATACACTCCGGGATTATAGGTTATATGCTTAATTTTCTAAGTGTGAGTTTTAGCTTGGATCCGTTACTTTCTTGGGTCACATAGTATCCGACGAGTGTATTAGTGTGGATCCGACTAAGGTCAAGGTGATTAGTGGCTGGCCTAGGCCTAATTCAGTGTCAAAGATTCAGAATTTTGTTAGATTGGTAGGGTATTACAAGTGGTTTGTAGAGAGCTTCTCCACTATTACTGCTCCATTGACTCGATAGACTCATTAGGATGTTCCATTGGTGTGGTCCAATGAGTGTGAGGCCAGATTTTGAATGCTGAAGGAGTTGTTACCGACCACTCTTGTTCTGACCCTCCCTGTTGAGGGGGAGAACTTCATGGTATATTATGACGCCTCCCATGTAGGGCTGGGTTGTGTATTGATACAAAAGAGTCTAGTAATTATGTATGGTTCTCATCATTTATAAGACTATGAAAATTACTACCCCACTCACGACCTACAATTGGCGATGGTAGCGTTTGTGCTCAAGATCTGGAGGCATTATTTATATGGTTTGCATTGTGATATCTATATGGACCATCGGAGCTTAAAATACCTTACAACTCAAAGGGACCTTAATTTCCACTAGAGATGGTAAATTGAGTTGTTGGCTAACTATGACACTTCTATTTTATATCATCCACGCAAGGAAAATGTGGTACTGGATGCCTTGAGTCGAAAGGTGGTGAATATAGGGGGCCTAGCACACATGGAAGTTAAGGAGCGATAATTTTCTTGGGACATTTAGTCCTTAGATAACCGGTTTGTTCGATTTGATATTTTAGATTCCAGCTGAGTATTGGTCCTTATTGGGGCTCGGTTTTCATTGGTTGATCAGATCTGGGCTCGCCAATTAGAGGATAAGTCGCTAATGGGTATCTGAGGAAAAGTGTTGCAGGGTACTAGGGGTAAAGCCACAGTTGATTCAAATGGGGTTCTCAGATTTGATGGCTAACTATGCATTGCTAGAATAGGGGATCTGATATAGTTAATTCTATAGTAGGAACAATATTCTCAATATTCTATCCAGCTGGGTATGAAACGACCCCAAAAAGTTCTTAAAAACATGCCTCGGAAGTGTCTGGAATCTTGTTTTCCATATATCTAAATATTCACTTATTATTTTGAAAATCTGACTTCATATTCTTGTTCAGGGAATCCAAATTAGGGTGACAAAAGTCTAATCTTGAAATTAAAGCAAAGGAATCGAATTATGAAATTTCACTTGGTGCAATTTCCAGTGAGGGTCGTGATCTCTCCGCGACGCAGAGAGGTGTATTCCTACACTGTTTTTCCTAGTCCGTCCAGATTATTCAAAGTGGGCCTAAGTTTTCCCAAACGCGTTTTTACCTATACTTAGCCAAATTTCACCATCATATCCCCTAAAAACATTTCCCAACACTCACTAAGACACTTAGCCTTATTTTCACTCCTAAATTCAAGACCAAAAACCCTCATCCAAAGCTAAGGATTCTCTTCAAGCTTCAATCCTCTATCTTCAAACTTCACCAAGAACTTCACCAAAGCTAAGGTATGTGGTGTTGAACCATTGGGTCCTTCCACGCATGGTACCTAAACCCTCTTTTTACTATTATTGTATGATTTAAATTGATTTTACATGTGGGTCTTGTATATTGAGAAATTTACTGCATAGTGATTTTAATTCATGAATGTATAGTTGTTTTAGCATGTTTTGAGCTCTAAATCATGGATCTAATATTGGGTTGCAAGGTGTTGATTGATGGTTTTACAATGGATTTTCTTGCATGATTTCTTCTCTAAATTGCATGGTCTTTTACCCCCATTACACACCCTCCAAGGTGTTTGATAAAATGTCCAGATGTTGTTTTTTGAGGAGATAAAGGTCCAAAATATAAGATATGATTGATGTTATGATGATGAAATGAGCTGATATTCAAGGTAAATTCTATATAAAGTGTTGCATTATACCATGCCCAATCCGGGGGGGTACTCGAACTCGGATAATCGAGGTGAGGGTTTGTACCCATTAATTGAGGGAAGGGTTAGTACTTCCCCACCTAGTGGTGGGGTGGCATCATCACTAACCGAGATGGGGGTTTGTACTTATCAACCGAGGGAAGGGTTAGTACTTCTCCACCTAGGTGATGGGGCGGCATTATCACTAATCGAGTGAAGGGTTAGTACTTCACCACCTAAGTGACGGGACAACATCATCACTAACCTCAAGGGGTTTATACCTTGGTAATCTAGCTTGGTCTATTTTTCACATATGATACTTTATATGAGAAAGAGTTATTTAAGCATGTTTTACTTACGCATTGTTCATACATGTCATCTTTCTATAAAATGCCCATTGCCTATTAGTATGCATTTCAATCATGATGTCTTTTTCTTGTTGCATTGCATCCCACATATTTAGTACATTCCAATGTACTAATGTATACTCTTGCCTACATGATATCACCATGTAGCAAAATGTGATCAAGTTGATTATCCTCCCCCTCCACGTGGATAGTCCGTGCTATTCCAAGCTTGTTGGTGAGTCCTCCATTTTGGGGACCTTAGTCTAGATTGCTATTATCTATGTATTGAGACACTTTCTTATATTTTATTTTGACTATGAGGGTGAGTCCGGTTACTGTCTTGTCCCCCGCTCTATCTATGTATTTGGAGGTGTTTGTTGGACAAGTTATGTAATTATGACGTGAGATTTGACTCCTTGTCTCTTGTTGACGTGGATTTGCAAGATATCCTTAGCACCTTTGGCCCTTAGTATCACTTTATGTCTTATACATGCTTCCGTGACCAATGATGTGCAATGATAAATTTAGAGGCTTGTTTTGGGTTCTTAATTCGCCGTGTCATGTCTATGCCCCAGTCTTGGATCGTGACAGGATATAACTAAGATGTATTGAAATTTGAGCCTGCATTACTAGTAGGATGGTATGAGGAGAGATATCAACTTTTGTATTGTGTTATCTCAGTTTCCCGCAGGTTATGGCCAACCATCAGCAGCATTGTGTGACACTTCAACCATTGCCCATTCCCGGGTGGAAGTGGGAACATGTGACTATTGACTTTATTTTGGGGCCTCCACAGACTTTCAGGGTGACAACATTTGTGTGATAGTTGATCGGTTGAATGAGTCTACATACCTTGTTCCGATTCTTTCTACCTTCGGTGCTTAGTGGTTATGCCATATTCATATTCACGAGGTAGTTTAGTTGCACATGGTGCCTATATCGATCAAGGGTTACGATTCACCTCCAATTTTTGGAGGGTTTTCAGCGAGAGTTGGGCACCTAGGTTGATTTGAGCAAGGCATCCCAAGATTGATGGGCAGTTGATGTGCTATCAAAATGTACCATATTTGATGCTTAAAACTTGGAATTTCGTGTGTTCTCAATGCGATGAGTAGATTTGATGTGTTTTTATGTTTGTTTTGCAAGAATACAGGTTGGCACAATTCTTTGTGCTATGTGTGCAAAATTTACTGAAACAGAGGTTCTACGAGACCTTTTATGAGTCGTAGGGAATTCTACGAGCCTTAAAGACAGTTTCGTAGACAATTCTGTTGAAGGGTGATTTTCTAAAGTTAAGTTTACGAACATTCATAGATCCATAGAAGACATTAAAATCGTAGACTTGGTGTTGTGCCCTGAGGATTAGAAAGTGGGGAGTTGCTGAATGGTAGTCAGATGAAACCCCTTATTGGCCGTAGAACTTTATACGGGCCATAAAGGCAGTCATAGAATTCAGTCAGTTTTGAAGTAGTAATCCACGAAAGCCCGATTATGAGATGTAAGATGTTATATGGCTCGTAAAACTTGGCATAAAGTTTGTCGACCTAGTTATCCTATTCCATTTTGATTTTGTATTTTAAATACTATAAATAAGTTTTTTAGGTTATTTTTCATAAAAAATGATAGAGGGACATGATACAAAAATAGAGAGTTTGAGAGAAACACTTGGAAAACATTATTTCATCTTTTGATGTCACTCTTGTGATTCATATTGAAGTGTTGGATTTCTTGTGCTTAATTTTCTTGTGTAAGTGCTCAATTATATTATTCGAATTCATAACTCTTGCATTTACACTGATTATGAGTAGCTAAATCCACAATTAGGGTTATGGGAACCATGAAGTACTAACAAGGTAAAGCCAGATAATTCATAATTCTTGAAAAGTGTGCATACATGTATTAACTTATTCTCTTCATATCGAACGCTTTCTAATGGTGGACAACATTAGGACCCGCCTAGTGTTACTGGTTGGATCAAGGTAGTAATGAATAGGAACAGAGATTACTTAATAGGATTTGATTGATATTTCTTGTTTTATAACCTGAACTGGGCAAAGGGGAGGTTGTACTGGAACAATAGGTAAGGGTTAGCAATGTCATGCTGCGGACGTGGACCAAATCACGTAATGAAATTCGCCTCTCACTTGGTCCAAAGGTTTGGTGAACTTAACTTACTGTTCTGCATACTACACACTTAAAAAGAATTCTTTTATCTGGTAGTACTTAGTAAGGGAATCATGGGTAACACAATACCCTAGTTACTCTTTATACTAGTTGAACACTTGTCTTAGCATAGGATTATTTTTCATAGTTGTTATAAACTCCCCCTCTCCCCTTGTGGAGATAATGGGTTAATCAACCCGAATTGCATTGAATTCTTCTAAGTCTACCATATTCCCTGTGGGATTTGACCCTACCCTTGGTTAGGTTATATATCTTGACAATGACTGCTTTAGCCTAAAAAAGGAGGTATGGCTTGGGAGACATCAAGATTTTGGCGCCGTTGCCGGGGAATACGACTAGACTTGTCTTATTCAAGTAGTTTGGGAATTCATCCTTATTTCCCTTGTTTTATATTTTTGCTGTTTTTATTTTCTTTCAGGACACAGGTGTAGTGTACGCCCAATATGCGAAGTCGAGGAATACCTTTGACTCTATTTGACCCAGAGATCTAGAGAAGACTAAGAAAGAGGGGCCAAAACACTGCAAACAACATGACAAATGTAGCTCTGAACTGGAATGAGAACAAGAATGCAAATAATGACCACGCACCTTCTCTAGAGGACATTGTTCCACAACCACATGACTTCAATACTGAATCTTATCAATGGAACCAATATCAGCTAACCACTATAGTTTTGGAGGTTACTGGAGCCGTTGTGTTACCGCCCCTATCGACTGACACAAAGTTTGTGGTTTTGAGTGGGTGGATTTAGATGCTGTAGAATCTTGGGTTGTTCGCGACCCTACCATCAGAGGATCCACATAGTAATCTATGCAACATCGCATTTGTCTGCAAGATTATGATGGGAACGCATAATATGTCCATGGATGCTACAGGATGTCATGTCTTCCTATTATCTCTGACAGGGAATGCCATGCTATGGCTATTCGAGCTCCCATAGACTTCGATCACCAGTTCGACTGAGTTACAAAGGATGTTTTGGAGAGGTACTTCTTGAGATTGAAGAAGCTCAAGTTGAAGGATCAAATCAACTTCTTTGAGCAACTTCCTAGTGACTCGATAAGTACTGTATGGGAGAGATTCAAAAAATACTTAAGGAGTGTCCTTGACTACAAAATTATTGATGATGCCTTGTTGCAAATCTTTTACCATGCCCTTGATGAGAATAGTCAAGCATGTGCGGATACCATCATGGGGGGCATGTTCTTGGATTAACCATTTGTAAGGATTCCTAAAAGTATAGAAAGGGTCGTGAAGAAAAATTATGCATTGGGGCAGAGAGACAGGTCATCTACCACAAGTTCATGTGCTGGTTTGGAGCAAGCTCATAAATAAATGAGGAGATTATACAGGAGCTTGCACAGATCTGTACCGGTATGGAGGTGATAATGAAGTATAATCATGAATGATTTAATGCAGTTGTAACACTCCATATTTTCTATATGTTAGTCCTATCTATATGACACTGGATAGGCTTATGGTATAGGTGAGGGACTAACCTTTTTTTGGAAGAGTGGTGATAATTTGAATTGGATCGAGAGTCGTTGTGATATCCCTCATCTTCCAGCGGGTATGAGTCCAACTTAAAACTCAATTAAAGCATCTAAAGTCGAGATAACGAGATGGTATTTGAGTTGAAATTCTAAAATGAAGTATTATGACAATATATATGGGGTTAAGATTTGGAAAATGAAGCAAGATAAGTAGCCACTTACTTGATTTAAGGAAGCTGGTAGGTGTATCACCTACTTAGACTTTTTTTACCAGCCTAAAGGGCCAAGTAGGTGCACCACCTACTAAGACTTGTTTGGCCATCTTATAGGGCTCAAGGTCACTAACCATTTACTTTAAACTTCTGGCCCAAACCAAATGAAGTAAAAAGGAAAGAATGGGCAGCCAAGGCCCTATAGGTGGAGGTCCATAAAGGCCCAAGTTAAAAGGCCAAGTAGGTGCATCACCTACTTAGTAAAATATGCCTATAAATTAAGAAGAAAATTGGCCTAAGTTGGCCCCCTTAAAAGGGAATATAACCAGCTCTTTTCAGCCATTTCACACTTGAGAGAACATTTGATTTCTAAGCTTCTCTTTCTTCCCCTTCTATCTTCAAATAGCAGGCATAAATATCCTTAGGATTCTAGAATATTATACGTCATCATAAGCTAGGATTGAAGGAGAGTTCATCCCTTGGGAGATATAAGTTAAGAGAGCAAGATTCCCTCACAAGTAAGGTAAGTTACTACACTTTTCTCCCTCTCTTGTGCTTGAGTTAATTAGGGAATTGTGTATGTGTCAATGAGTTTAGAGTGGTCCTTTTTACTTAAGGTGATCTTGTGGGAAGGCTTGCTAGTGGGTTGTGCACATTGGAAAAGCCATGGAGGGGAGTCCCCTTTAACTTCAATTGTGAGCTCATTTCAGAATTTAAAGTGTATTGTTAGTGGAAACTCATGACACAATGCTTGGATACCATAAGTTCACATGGCTCCTACTATATTCTAAAATTTAGGGGTTGCTTTATGCATGTGGTGTATGAGGTGTGACCACAAATACAATTAGAGGAGAAGAAGTTGAAGGAACACCCTTAGTTCGATAATTATGGGCTTTCTGCCCAGGTATAACTTGTGGGTGTGACTGAACTGCCTAAATGTGTTTATTCACTACTAATACTAGTCTCATGACCTACTCAATTATAGGTAAATATTTGAAAAAGGGGAGGTTACGTTGCAGTGATAACAAGGTGGCACAACAAGGTATGCAAACTATCAATTCCATATTCTTTGGCATGAAATCTAACAGTCACGTCACTATGAACTAGTAAGCTTCACAAGTTCTATTCCAATAGTAGCGGTATTTGTTATTAGTAAATCTGTAGTTTTACTCTTTCAAGCACTAGCATGACGAGTCCACAGCCCGTAAAGCCAATTGTCTCATTTATACTCCTAAGTAGTACGACAAAGTTGCATTTGATTCTTATGTTATGGTACTACCTTAAATGACCATTGTTCTTTCTTCTATTATTGGTACATAGTTCCACAGCTCCAAAATTTATTATGACCACCAGAATTACAATCTCAAAGTATTAAAGAATGACCTAGAATAGTGCTCAAAGATCTTGGGTGGAAGGCCAGGAGCAATATCCTAGCATGGGTCGATCTCACTTGGTTCATAAGGGTGGCAGCCAAGAGGTGAGAGCCTAGCATGGGTCTATCCCAATTTGTACAGTTGTGAGGACAGCATCCCAGAGGTTAAAATGCTAACATGGGTCATCCTGTGTGACCAATGATCAGCTAGTCATTTGTGTTACATGGCTAAAAGAAATCATAAAGTACTGAAGAGTAAAGGAAAGAATGTAATGTATATGGCTCCACAAGTATAACAAAAGTGGTCTTTTATTATGATATGTGCATTCATGTATTGCTACTTGATTTCACCTGAATTCTCATTTTACATATGTTATTGTCTAATATATTTCGTACATTGTTTCGTACTGATCACCCGTTTGGGGGACGCTGCAATTCATATCGCAGGTATAGGTACTCAAGCTAGTAGACCTCTAGTGTAGGTGCACCCGAGACCCAATTTCTTTTGCTGAGTTGCAAGTTGATCTGAGGCTTCACTGAATCGTTAGCATATGCATTTTGGTATTGTATAATAGTTCAAAGTAAGGAGGGGCCTGTCACGACCTATGTTATCTTATAGAGGCTTGGTAGACTTATCGTATATAGTTCGGTTATATCTTGTCTCTAAATTGTTGGGGCCTCATTGGGCAAGTCTGGTATGTTAATTTTTGTGTTACCCCTTTGATCTCTTATCTCCACAACTTAAATGAACTTTCACCGATATTTAGTTGCTTAATCATATACATAGTGAGCACAGGTTATATGTTGGTTCTCTCGGGTCTTAAGAGCACCGAGTCTCTGTCCGTCTTATAGATTTAGATGCGTGACAAAAGTGGTATCAAAGCAGGTCATCCTAAGAGGTCTACAAAGTCATGTTTATGTAGAGTCTTGCTTATGGGTGTGTTGTACACCACATCTTTCAACATGACACTACCAGATATTTAGAAGTTGCCTATTTTATTTCATTTCATAAATCGGCCATAGAGACATTACCTTAGGTAGATCGTATCTAACCCCTAAATTGTTTGTATTTATATAGAGCAAAAGATGCCTGTCACAAAGAAAAGAGGTGCAGGTAAGTAGATAGAGTTCGGACAAGGGACCAACCAATCACGAGCTAGACCTAATCAAAGTAAGATACTAGTTGAGTCTTTATCACAGAGTTTCTTGACTCCTCCGCCTCTAGAGCATCTAAGGAGGGTAGCAACACCTCAAGAGCCTCCAAATAATGCTACTGAGTAAGATTTAAGGAATGCGGTTCATTTATTGATTCGTATAGTTGCTGGTCAAGGTCAAAGGCAAGAAGGTCTAGTTGTTGGCACTGGTGGTTTGGATAGGGAAACAACCACACGGATACGTGACTTTCTTAAGTTGGATCCTCCTTCATTCACTAGGTCAGATCTTATAGAAAATCAACAAGACTTTATCGACAAAATCTAATGGACCTTGGATGTTATACATATAAGTGGTATAAAAGCAATTTAGCTAGCAACGTATAGATTAAAATGTGTGGTTGTATTATGGTATGAAACTTGAAAGCAATCTAGGGGTATGGATGCACCTCAAGTTGTTTGGAAAGAGTTGAAAAAGGCATTTGTTGACCACTATCTGCCATTGAAGATTCGAGAGGCCCGTGTAGATCAATTCTTAAATCTTCACCAAGGAGGTATGAGCATGAGAGAGTATAGTCTTCAATTTAATTCCTTGGCCAGGTATGCTCCTAATGTGGTTTCTACTATGGAGGATCGAGTTCATCAATACATAGATAGATTAGATCCCTACCTAGTTAGTGATTGCACCATTGCATCCTTGAATAAAGACATGGATATATCGAGGATGCAAACTTTTGCAAAAAAGTTGGAGGATCAAAGGCAATGTAGAAGGACCTAAGAGTCAGAAATAGCACAGTCCAAGCGGGCTAGATCTAGGGGGAGTTTACACTATCCCTTAGATGATATGCATATAAGTGGTATAGAAGCTATTAAGTTAGCGACATATAGGTTAAAGGGTGTGGTTATATTGTCGTATGAAGCTTGGAAGTAATCAAAGGATATAAATGCACCTCCAACTACCTAGAAGGAGTTCAAAGAGGCATTTCTTGACCATTACCTACCGTTAGAAATCCGAAAAGCCCATGCAGATCAGTTCTTGAATCTCCACCAAGGGAATATGAGCGTGAGAGAGTATAACCTTCAATTTAGTTCCATGGCCAGGTATGCTCCTAATGTAGTTTCTACTATGGTAGATAGAGTTCATTGATATGTGAATAGATTGGATATGTGTCTAGTCAGAGACTGTACCATTGCTTCCTTGAATAAAGACATAAATATAATGAGGACGCAAGCTCTAGCATAAAAATTGGAGGATCAGAGGCAAAGAAGAAGGACACAAGAGTTAGAATAGGGGCAATCCAAGATGGCCAGGTCTTCGGCGCAATTTACACCAACCCAAGGTGTGCTTAGGTCTCGGTTTCCACTGCCCAGGTCATTATCCTTCTACTCTGCAGCTAGTGCTCTACCACAACTCCAAGGGTCTAGAAGTAATCTGTTTGTTCTAAGATGTGAAGGACAAGGTGCACGGCCAACAAGATGCTCAGAAATCTAGCAAATGACTCCTACATAGCCTTGCAAAAAATATGAGAGAGGTTATTCAGATACATGTCGTGTTGGGACAGATGCTTGTTATTGGTGTGGTGCACCAGGGCATATGAAGAGAGATTGCCCAAGGAGATGTATAGGTGATATAGCACAATATACTGAATCAGTTATTGCATCATCATCATTAGTTCATCCATTAGGTAGGGGTCAGTATGCACCTACAGGTCGTGGTAGAGGTGCTAGAGGGGCAAGTAGCCCTAACAGAGTTCAGAACAGCACTTATGCTCTGGGGAGTCGGTAAAATTCTAAAGCTTCACCCGATGTGGTCACAGCTACATTGTCCATCTTTTAACATAATGTATATGCATTAATTACACTATCATACATCACTCCACTAGTTGCTGGAAAGCTTAAGAGAACATCCAAATTATTGAACAAACCATTGAAGTGTCTACACCAACTGGTGAATCTATTATGGCTAGAAGGATTTATCATGACTGTGTACTAACTGTTCGTGACCGTGACATTGGCTGACCTTATTGAGCTAGAAATTGTGGAATTTGATATTATACTAGGTATGGATTAGTTATCGTCTTGTTATGCCACCGTGGATATTCAAATTGAGAGAGTGTACTTCCACTTTTCAAATGAGGCAATTCTTGGATGGGAAGGCAATGTTGGGGCACCAAAGGGTAAGTTTATATCTTATTTTAAGGCAAGGAAGATAATATCTAAGGGATATATATGTCATTTAGTTAGAGTAAGAGATGTGGAGGCAGAATCACCAACTTTTTAATCAGTTCCAGTAGTGAATGAATTTGTTGATGTGTTTCCTGAAGATCTTCCATGCTTACTTTTCGAACGAGAAGTAGATTTTGGTATTGACATACTTCTAGGAACTTAACCTTTTTCCATCCCTCCATATAGAATGGCCCCGACAGAACTACGTGAATTTAAAGAGCAGTTAAAAAACTTGTTGGAGAAGAGTTTTATAAGGCCTAGTGTGTCCCTCCTAGGGTGCACCAGTGTTTTTTGTACGTAAAAAGGATGACACTTTGAGAATGTGTATCGACTATCGACAATTGAATAGGGTGACAATTAAGAACAAATACCCCCTCCCTAGGATTGATGATTTATTTGATCAGTTACAGGGTCTTTTCAAAAATTGATTTAAGATCAGGGTATCACCAAGTGAGGGTGAAGGAAAAAGATATACCTAAGACAGCTTTCAGGGAACATTATGATCACTTTGAATTTCTCGTTATGTCATTTAGGCTAACAAATACACCGAAAATCTTTATGAACTTGATGAACAGGGTACTCAAATCGTTCTTTGACGTATTTGTGATTGTATTTATAGATGATATTTTGTTGTATTCAAGATCAGAAGAGGACTATGCGAATCACTTATGACAAGTGTTACAAGTTTTTCGTGATCGATATTTGTATGTCAAGTTTTCTAAATGTGAATTTTGGTTGAGATCAATAGTATTCTTGGGTTATATTATGTCCAATAAGGGAATAAGTGTTGATTCACAAAAGATAGAGGCCGCGAAAGATTGGAAAAGGCCAATAACACCCATGGATGTTCGAAGTTTGCTAGGGTTGGTAGGTTATTACAGAAGGTTTGTTAAAGGTTTTTCTTCTATTTCTGTACCTCTAACAAAGTTTAGAAATGAGGCCACTAAGTTCTAATGGGATGATGCATTAAAAGGAGCTTCCAAGTGCTGAAAAATAAGCTAACTTCTGCTCCTATGCTAGTACTTTTAGAAGGCACAAGGGGGTATACCGTGTATTGCAATGCTTCAGGAGTTGGCTTAGGGTGTGTCTAACACAACATGGTAGGGTAATTGCTTATGCCTCTAGACAACTATGACCATATGAGAAAAACTACACAACACATGATCTTGACCTAGTAACAGTTGTGTTTGCTCTGAAAATATGGTGCCACTATTTGTATGGGGTTCACGTTGATATATATGCTGATCATAAGAGTTTGCAGTGCATTTTTAAGTAGAAAGACCTAAATTTAAGGCAGTGAAGATGGCTAGAGCTAATAAAGGATTATGATGTTGATATACTATAGCATCTTGGGATGTCCTTCCAAAGGAGTTTTGGAACATAAGTGAATTTGAGTACAACTTTCTACCCTCAAACAAACAGCCAAGCAAAACACACTATTCAAACACTTGAAGATATGTTGTGAGCTTGCGCATTAGACTTTAAAGATAGGTGGACCATTTACCACTTATTTAATTTGCCTATAGTAGTATCTACCACTCAAGTATTAAGATGACACCTTATGAATCTTTATATGAAAGGAGATGTATCTCTCAAATTAGATGGTTTGAAGTGGATGAAATCACCTTGCTTGGGCCAGAACTAGTACAACAAGCCATGGAGAAGGTTAGGGTAATAAAAAAGTGGCAAGAAGCAACTCAAATTCATCACAAATTATATGTGGATGCTAGGAGGAGAGGACTGGAATTCTCAGTAGGGGATTATGTATTCTTAAAGGTGTCCCCAGTGAAAGGTGTTATGAGATTTTGTAAGAAGGGGAAACTAAGCCCATGTTACATAGGGCCATATAAAATTATTAAGAGATTCGGGCAGGTTTCATATGAACTAGAGCTACCTAGGGGCTTTAAGTGGTTCATACATTTTTTGATATCTCAATACTTCGAAAATGCATAACCCATCCTGTATCACTCATATTAAAGATGCGCAGGATACAGAAGATCTCACCTTCGAAGAGGTACCTATTACTATTCTAGATCATCAAGTTAAGAAGCAAAGGAATAAAGAAATAACTTTAGTAAAAGTACTTCAAAGGAACCAACAAACGGAGGAGAGAACATGGGAGGATGAGGAAGCGATGAGATCTAAGTACCCTTACTTATTTAAAGCTAAAGAAGAAGTCCAGCATGTAGAGTTTGGGCATTAATAGGTATGTGTGTTCAAGTACTTGTTGTGTTGTCAAAAGTTTGTTTAAGTACAGGTTTGAACATGGGTTAAGCTATCTAATTATGCTAACATTCGGGGACGAATATCCCTAAAGAGGGGAAGATGAAACACCCAACACCTTACATATACTAGTTCTATGCAAATGTAACATGATATGGATTGGTTAAATTAGCGCCCATTTTTTAAAAGTTCTTGAATCTCGAATTAGAGGGCGATATGTACGTCTAACGCTTAAGAAGGTTGTGCATAATTAAGGAGATCACGGCCTTAAATGATGTTAAAGAAGTGAGGTTCTTGTAGGACTTAGGAAGCTAGAAGGTGAGTCACCTACTTTCTTAGCTTAAATTTGCTAGCTAAACAGAGTTGAGGCCAAACACCTAATTTGTCCAAGTCCGATAAAGAATAAACTCCAAGTTAAGGGTGCAATTTTTTCCCATGTTTTATCTTCATAAATAGAAAATATTTTCAGCCCAAGAAGAATAGAAAAATATCCCAAAGACATCACCATTCACATGAGTACTTGGGACCCAAACTAAGTTAAGAGAAAGGAGAAAAATGGATAGCAAAGGCCCATCAATTTGAAACCCCTTAAGGCCCAAGTGAAAGAGGGAAGAAGTTGCATCACTAGCTTAATAAATTAAGGATAATAATTCAAAAGTAAGTCCGCCAAGATGTCTTTTTAAAAAGGAATAAAAACAGCTCCCTAAAGCCATTTCAAGGTGGAAAACAAATCTGCATTTCTAGGTTATGTTGTGCTCTCTTTCAACTTATGCAAAGCAACACTTACAACCTCACAAGGGTTCCTAAAGCATACCTAAACCTTGAGGTTAAAGGTAAGAAAAGATACTTGTGTACTTAGTATGGTTTGTTTATGATAAACAAGAGAAATAAGCTTATCTTACTTGTGCTGGAATTTTGGACAACATGTGTTCTTAGTATTATTGTACACTTTTCTTGTATAGTAAGAGACTTTTCTGTTCTTGGTTCTCTAGGTTATGAAGTAAGACATATGTTTTTAACAAGGTTTAGTTTGGTAGTAATGTAACTAGGCTGCTTTACCACTGTTACAGTCAGCAAAAATGACTTATTATAGGATTTCTTAATTGTACTCTTAGAAGAAACTTGTGGGCTGATGATCAAGGATTGTTTTTTCACGGCATCCACCTACATTGGAACTATTTGTGGGCTATTGTAAGAATGGTTTTGTGTGTAAAAATATTTGATACAGTTTGGTTAAAGTTGAAACAGATTTGGAATTGTTGACGTTGAAATGTAGCGAAGGGACGTAATGTTACATTGCCCAATTGTATGATGTGTATAATTGTTATGTGATATTCTTCATGGGATGTTGTGAGATTGTTGTGGCACTAAAATAATCTGAACATGATAAGTATATGACAATGTATTTTAGAAATTACGATTCAAGGAAGAAGATTAAAAGAATACGTGCGAGTTGATAGTTACACGCTTGTTGCCCATGTGTTTATTTTATGAGATCGGGCTGCCAACATGGATCTATTGGCTACTATTACTAGTTTCATAATCTACTATATCGTAGATAAATATTTATAGGACAGAAAGATTATTTCGAGGTAATAGCGAGGTTGCACAACGAGGTATGTAAGGCTACTCGACTTCATATTACTTCGCATAAAATCTAGATTCTTCCTTCGTATGTAGAGGCACTTACAAACTCTGACATAATAATAATCATGTCTCCACTCTTTGACATATTCATATGCTCCCATACATAGTCACTTTCAAATTTGTATACATGGATACCAAGATACATGGGTTCTTGTTGATAAATAAAGTTCATGAGTTGTTTCATATCCTATGCATTTCATTATTTGTGTAACCTACTCTTTTTATGGTGGTATTATTTTATATAGTTGTTTACATGTCACATGTTATATCTGTAGTCCTACAGCTCCAATATATGACCACCAAAAGAATCATCTCAAAAGTATTTGAATGATAAAGTAAAGCATGTTGCTTATTGATGGGTAGTAGCCCTAATGGTAGAAGAATCACCTAGTAGGGGCCGATCTCATTAGGGGGGTATCCCAGGGGTGAAAGGAAAGCCTAGCATGGATCAATCCCGATATTGATTTACCACTGATCAGCTGGTCATTTGTATTTCATGTTATGCACAGATTATACAGTAAAGAAAAGTAAAGTAATAAAAAGGATATAAAGTACGTGATTCCATAGTGTTACTAAAGGTCGTCACTTATCCTTGCACATATGTATGATTTCATTTGAGTTCTTACTTCATATATAGTATTTCCTGCTATACACATTCAGTACATTATCTCATACTGATATCCCTTACGGACGACTCGCATTTCATGATGCAAGTACAGGTGTTCGTAGATCTCCCCAGTAGGAGTACAGGATATCCAACTGCTGTTACCGAGCTCCAGGTTGCTTTGGGGCTTTGTGTGTGTCTAGAGCTTATATTTTTGTATTGTATAGTTAATCGAGGCGGGGCCTTTCCTGACCCTTATCATATACTTTTCCTTACATAGAGGCTTTGTAGACTATGTAAATTAAAGTGTGGTAATATGTCATACTTTAAACATTGTGGCTCTAATAGCCTAGTCATATGCATTTTCTTTTGGCTTGTTATCATTGTCTACCTTCTTGAAAGCAAGTTGAATATGGAAATCCCTTATAATGCTTATAGAATATATTGGTTCTCCTGAGCCTTATCGTCAATGGTTGCCAATTCGCCTTAATGGGACTATTTACATGACAGTTCGTCTCCTTGAATCTCCAGGTGAAGGAATTATTGTGCCACATACAGTAGAATTTTGTTTGATAGAATAAGTGAAAGTGAAATAGTACATAGATCCTATTCTATTACGGCTTAAGGAGGATTTACAACAAGCTATGACAAAGGCATTTGAGCTCTCACAAAAGGGAGTACTTCAATGTCAAAATAGATTAGGCGTACCTGATATAGATGGGCTAGAAAGGAGAATTAAGATAGAGGCACATCATTCAAGATATTCGGTCCATTTGAGCTCAACCAAAATGTATCATGTCTTGCAGGAGGTATAGTGGTAGGGGGAGATGAAGAAGGATATTGCAGAATTTGTGGCTTAATGTCCAAATTGTCAACAAGTTAAAGTGGAGCACCAAAGGCCGGGAGGTTATATGCAGTGTATAGAGCTTCCAATTTGAAAGTGGGACATGATCAACATGGACTTTATTACTGGTTTACCTCGCTCCTTTTGGAAGTTCTACTCCATATGTATAGTTGTTAATAGACTCACTAAATCAGTGCATTTCTTGTTGGTAAAAACTACTTACATAGTTTAAGAATATGCAAGATTGTACATTAAAAATATAGTTCAGTTACATAGAGTGCGAATCTCTATTATACCTAATAGGGAAACTCAATTCACTGCAAATTTTTATAAGTTATTTCAGAATAGTTTGGGGACGCAAGTGAATTTCAGTATAGCCTTTTACCCTCAAACAGATGGTCAAGTAGAACGCACAATCCAAACACTTGAGGATATGCTTCGAGCTTGCATGTTAGACTTCATAAATAGCTAGGATGACTATTTTATACTTATTGAATTATCTTACAAGAACAGCTACAACTTGAGTATCGAAATGGAACCTTCTAAAGCCTTGTACAGAAGAAACTGTAGGTCACCAATCGGTTGGTTTGAAGCAGGTGAAACAACCTTATTTGTTCCTAGATCTTGTTCATCAAGCTATGGAGAAGGTTGACATAATACAACAACAGTTAGCAACAACTCAAAGTTGAAAAAAATCATATGCAGATATTAGAAGAGGAGGACTAGAATTTTCCATAGGATATTGGGTGTTCTTAAAGGTGTCTCCAATGAAAGGAGTAATGAGATTTGGTAAAAAGGAAAAGCTTAGTCCATGCTATATAGGACCATATAAGATTGTTAAAAGAGTTCGACAAGTTTCATATGAATTAGGGCTACCTCATAAGCTTTCTATGGTTCATCTAGTGTTTCACGTTTCAATGCTTTGGAAGTGCATAGATGACCCATTTTGTATAGGTGAGGGACTAAGATTCTTTTGTAAGAATGGTGATAATTTAAATTGGATCGAGAGTTGTTGAGATATCCCACATATTCCAGTGGGTATGAGTCCATGTTAAAACTCAATGAAAGCATCTATATTCGAGACAATAATATGTTATTTGAGTTGAAAGTCTAAAGTGAAGTATTATCACACAATATATGGGGTTAAGATTTGGCAAATGAAGTAAGATATCAAGCTTCTTGCTTGACTTAACGAAGCAAGTAGGTGCATCACCTATTAAGACTTGTTTGTCCATCTTATAGGGCCCAAGGTCACTAACAATTTACTTTAAAATATTAGTACAAATCAAATGAAGTTAAAAGAGAAGAATGGGCAACCAAGACCTAATATGTGGAGGTCCATAAAGGCCTAAGTTAGAAGGCCAAGTAGGTGCATCACCTACTTGGTAAAATATAGCCAAAAATTAAGGAGAAAGTTGGTCTAAGTTGACCCCTTTACAAGGGAATGTAACAAGCTCTTTTTAGCCATTTTACACATGGGAAAAAAAATCTGATTTCTAAGATTCTCCTTCTTCCCCTTCTATCTTCATATAGCATACATAAAAACTCTTAGGGTTCTTGAATATTATCCCTCATCTTAAGCTAGGATTGAAGGTGAGTTCATCCTTTAGGAGATATAAGTTAAGAGAGCAAGATTCCCTCAGAAGTAAGGTCAGTTACTGTACTTTTCTCCCTCTCTTGTGCTTGAGTTAATTAGGGGATTGTGTACATGTCAGTGATGTTGGAGTGGTCCTTTTTACTTAAGGTAATCTTGTGGGAAGGCCTGCTGGTGGGTTTTGCACATTGGGACAGCCATGGAGGGGAGTCCCCTTTAACTTCAATTGTGAGCTCATTTTAGAATTTAAAGTGTGTTTTTGGTAGAAAATCATGAGACAATGCTTGGATACCATAAGTTCACATCTCTCCTACATTATGATATTTAGGAGTGGTTTTATGGATGTGATGGTACGAGGTATGACCACAAATGCAATTAGAGGAGAAGAAGTGGAACACCCTTAGTTTGATAATTATGGGCTTGCTGCCCGGGTATAGCTTGTGGGTGTGAGTGAACTGCCTATATATGTTTATTCACTATTTAATACTAGTTTCATCACTTACTCAATTGTAGATAAATATTTGGAAAAAGGGGAGATTACATTGCAGTGATAACAAGGTGGCACGACAAGGCATGTAAGGCTATCCAATTCCATATTCTTTGTCATTAAATCTAACACTCGCGTCACTGCCAACAATTAAGATTCCCAAGTATTATTCCAACTGTGGTGGTATTGATTATTAGTAAATCTGCACTTTTACTCTTTCAAGCACTAGCATGAGGAGTTCACATTCACTCATAAAGCTAATTGTCTCATTTGTACTCCTAAGTAGTACGCCAAAGTTGCATTTGATTCTTATGTTATGGTACTACCATAAAAGATCATTGTTCTATCTTATATTATTGGTACATAGTTCCACAGCTCCAAAATTTATAATGACCAAAAGAATAACAATCTCAAAGTATTAAAGAATGACCTAGAATAGTGCTCAAAGTATGTGGGTGGAAGCCCAGGGGCGAGAGCCTAGCATGGGTCGATCCTAATTTGTATAGTTGTGAGGAGAACATTCCAAGGGTAAAATGCCTAGCATGTGTCATCCTCTTTTACCACTGATCAGCTAGTCATTTGTGTTACATGGCTAAAAGAAATCATAAAGTACTAAAGAGTAAAGAAAAGACTGTAATGTACATGGCTCCACAAGTATAATAAAGGTGGTCATTTTTTATGATATGTGCATTCGTGTATTGCTACTTGATTTCACCTGAGTTCTCATTTTAAATGTGTTATTGCCTTACATATTCAGTACATTATTTCATACTGACGTCCCTTTCGGAGGATGCTGTAATTCATGCTGCAGGTGTTGGTACTCTAGCTAGTAGAACTCCAATGTAGGTCTACCATAAAACCAATTGCTTTTGGTGAGCACCAAGTTGATCCGGCTTTTGGTGAGCATCAAGTTGATCCGGGGCTTTACTGAGTCGTTAGCATATGTATTTTGGTATTGATAATAGTTCAAAGTAAGGTGGGACCTGTCCCCACCTATGTTATCTTATAAAGGCTTTGTAAAATTATTGTATGTAGTTCAGTTATATTTGTCTCTAAATAGTTGGGGCCTCAATGGCCCACTCTGGTATATAAGTTTTGGTGTTACCCCTTTGATCTCTTATCTCTATAGCTTGCACGAACTTTCATCGATGCTTAGTTGTTATAATCATATGCATAGAGAGCACAAGTCATATGTTGGTTATCTCAGTCTTGAGCGCACTGAGTGCCTGCCCGTCCTTAGAGATTTAGAGGCGTGACAAAATAATAGTTTTTCATCAGCCTCCACGAGTACCCATGTATGATGATTGCTACTATAAGGAGGACACTTGTTACATAGCTAGTTAGATGAGGTGTTTCTAAAGCAATGATGTAGGTCTAATAGGGACTATAGGCATCAAGATCAAGGAAACCAAGGTCGAAACTGTAATAGAGATGGTGCCTTCATAGACAACCATGGAGTTTACTATGAAAAGAATCGAGCCAAGTCAAATATGTAGATTGGGGTCATATAGATGGAAACCGAAATGGTCCTTAGGTATCAAAACATAATTGCTATACTAGTGCTAGTAGTGCAAGAGTTGAGGAGATATATGACCACATATTAAAGAAAGCTGAGACACAGCATGAGACCTTAGGAGGATGAAGTCTGACATCTTCAACGTAAATCAGAAAATTGAGTCTCATTCTATTGCTATCAAACAACTCGAGCAATAGTTTGGTCAAGTGTCAACTCAACTTCTCTAGCATCAGAGAGGTACACGACCTAGCAACACAGTTCAAAACCCAAAGAATGAGGGGTAGTGAATGGCAGTTACCACTCATGGTAGCAAGAGTACCATTGATCCCCCCATGCTAGTATTTGATGATGACGTTCGAAAGGATATAATTGAGGTCAAGGACTCGGATACCAGAGATGATCGTGGAAAGGATAGGCTGAGTCATGCTACAAAGGTTCCATAAAAGCTAAAGCCTATTCTTAGACCTCATCCTTACTTCTTTAAAGAATCAAAAAGAAGGAGAAGGGAAAGTTCAAGAACTTTCTTTCCATGCTGTAACAACTCTCCATCAACTCTTATTAAGGCATTGGAGAAAATTCCAGGGTATGAAAAGTTTATGAAGGAACTCGTTACAAAGAAGCATATCGTGTGTCAGGAGCTCTCCCAAGAGCTTCAGCATTGCAGTGCAATTTCCACAATGTCCTTGGTGTAAAATCAAGATTATCCTGGTGCTTTCACTATACCCTACACTATTGGAGATGTGGAGTTTGCAAGGCCATTATGTGATTTTGGTACCAGCATAAATCTGATGCCTTTTGCCATCTTCGAAAAGCTAGGAATAAGAGCCCCTCCTCCGATGAGCATGTGGTTGTTGATGGTTGATCACATGGTAAAAAATCCTGTGGGGATACTTTATGATGTACTTGTCAAAGTTGAAAAATTCATATTCCCTGCAGACTTTATGATCCTAGATTGTGAAGTCAACTTTGAATTCCCAATCATCTTAAGAAGGCCATTCCTAGCCACTAGTCAAGCACTAGTGGATATGGAAGCTAGTCAACTCAAGCTTTGTTTGAATGATAAAAAAGATGTCTTCAACATCTTTCAATTGTTAAGGAGGCCAAATTATCTGAAGAAGGAAGTTTGGGCACTTGGTGAAGTCTAAGTACCTATGTTGTCCATGTCATGTTGCGACAATTAATCAGACGCTACTTGTGAGGCAATCCGAGATATTTGATATAATAGTTGTAATTGTGTTTTGGTTTTAGCTTTGGACTTATAGGTAGTTTAATATTTTGCATTTTGGTTGTAATTTCGAACATTGGAATGCTTTGTATATAGGGTAACATGTTTTCTATGAAGAATGTGTAGGTACATGATTGATTCATCCATCCTTGGCTGAAAAGGCATCAAGAAGTGCTTCTACGATTGGTTCTATCGACCGTATGTCAATCTAGGTTTGGTTAATTAGACGAGAACACATCAATCGAATCCTGTCATCTACTTCCCTTTTCCTATTCGTCACTACCTTGGTGAGGATCTTGACAGTAGGCAGGGTTTGGTATTGGCCACCACCTAACGATAATCAAAATGAAGGAAAAAAAATAAATCATGCAAAACCCCGAATCAACGAAATGCACAAAATCTAGGTTATTTCAAGTCAACTACTCATGGTTTCCACAACCACAAAGTGTGGGTTCTTAGCTACTCATGGCTAAGGCAAAATAAACAATAATGTAAATAAATGACATAGTTGAGAGTTCACCTAAAACAATGAAGAGCAAGAAAACCTTGATGTTGAAAACCACATGCTTGGATTAATAGCAAATGAGTACAATGTGGGTTTTCCAATGCCCCAAAAGTGGGTCTTCAAATTCAAAGATAAAAATCTACTCTAAACCCTAAAAATGCTCCTAGAATATTTAGAAGGATCTGTGAATGTCAACTCCACCCAAAGAAAATCTAACATTATCTATTTATACTAGTTCCTAAAACACCCTAAAAATTAAATAAAAAAGACTACTGACAACAGATCCATCCCACTGGTATGACTCTAGGGTGACGTAAGAATAATAATCGGGGTCAAGTGGTAGGTACTTTGCATTTTGGACTTGACTATTACGATTCACTGCTATGAGTCTTTTCTTGGGCTACAACGCGTATTCTCCCCTCGTAGTCTAGGCCTTCAGTTTTTTGTCAAAAATCTTGGCTCTCTATTACTTCCTATGAATCAACCTATATGAGTCATATTGAGACCTACGACTCGTAGGGTGGCCTCATAAGGCTGACCTCTACTTAGTAGATTTTTTATTTTTTGCTCTCTGTTTCTGGCTACGAGATCACCCTACGACTTATAGCTTGGGCTACGACTCACAGGTGAGCTCATATGTTCTGCACTTCAGCAAAATCTGCAATTTTTCTCCAAAATCATGCCAATCTACCTTTTCTACAGTAACAACACAAAAATAAATAAAATCATAAAAAGTCGCATTAAGAACTTGCAAAATTCCTCATTTTTGGCACCAAATATGTTGTAATTTGACATCACATCGACACCCTCAACTTAGAGTTGTTGCTTATCCTTAGGCGATGACTCAATCTAAATAGACAATGAGAAACACATATAGCTACTCTAATGGCATATACATCGTTTATTCTAATTCCAATACACAACTCTTATTTTCAAAACCAGATTGCAAAGCTACTTAGCTAACCAAAACACAAAGATGTATCCGATAATCTAACTATGACAACTGAAGGAGTATCAACCATCCACAATTATTAGGTTAATCATATGCCAATAATGCAGTGCAAATGCCCTCACAGAAAAGAGGTCCCTCTTTCTAAATCAAAGTGCATTAAACATTTAGGAACTATGCAAGCATTCTCACTCTCACAAAAAAAATTCATGAAAAATGACTAACACTATAGGCTTTTCTCTACACTCAATTTTCGAATTGATGACATAGTAGATTTAGATCACTTTAGGACTTAATGGCTTGTAACATCGGCTCATGGGCTTTGGCATGGCATGTTAGGCAAATAGTGACTAAAAGCTATCCTTGGACCATGTTTATCAACACTCTTACGTTCCTAACTCAACCATTTTCACTATTTCGGCGCTTTTTCTCCTTTTTCAAGCTTTTCCTAGGTGCTTTCTTTCTCTTTTTTAGTTGTGCCTTATTTCGAACTCCTTTTTGCTATTCTTTTCAATCTAAGGCAACCTTTTTTTCTTTTTTCTTACCAAATACATGATTTCTTCATGTATTTCTTTCTTTCCCAACTAACTATCTCATTTTCATTACTTTACCAAAATAAGGGCCACACTCAACTTAGGCTTTTAGCTTAAGGACTCGGCTTAAGACAGTCAACGCCCCACCATCACAGGTGAAAGGCATAGCCAGGGGCCTAGACGTTACTTTGGGCA